>PVJC01005003.1:0-60983 GCA_004026665.1 Murina feae
GTCAGTCTCTCGGCAGAAAAGAAAGCACAAAAGCCTTTCAAATGTTTTAACTTCCTGGGGTGGCAGCAGAGAGATGGTGTAAAGGACTCCTGCTCTGCAGAGATTTCTGTAGAAACTGCCATAGAGAAGATATTAGAACTCAAAGACGCCAAAAGAAGGTAATAAGACCCTTTGTCAGCTCTGATACAATTCGTGGGAGGTCATTTCGTTTTGCCTGGTCTGACTCAAGCAGGAACGGTCCCCATTTGAAAGCTGCTTTTGTTGGATTTTGATGTTTTATGAATCTGGTATGCTGAGGCTTTTTACCTTTCTGAAGACATTTTCAATGGGTTGGTAATGCATAGTTTCAGATGCATTAGCTTGAATTATAGATAGTGTCTGAGCAAAGTATAGCAGTTGAGGCCTACCTGAGCTCTTATTTTTTGAATGTGGAGTCTACATAGAGTGTCATAAACACTTTTCTTCCCGAAGTAAAAAGTTATTTGGGAAGAATAAAGAACAATGTGACATCATATATATTATGCAATCTGCCAGGCATGGGAAGTACAACAATTAGCATTAAATGATATACTTTACACCTGCAGAGTGCTCTGAAGTTTTCAAGCTCCTTTTATAGATAGAGTGCTCTTTGGCCTCTTGATAAATCTGTGATGAAAGGGGCAACATTGGCCTTATTAATGCCATTTTATGAGTGTGGACACTAAGACGAAGAGAAATGAAGTGAAGATAATACTCAGCTCATTTATGGCTTGTGTTAGGCCCTACCTTCCCATCCCACCCTGTTCCAATGTTGTATTGGTCTTCTTGATCCAATGCCATGTGAGTGGACATGAAATTTACTACTTCAAAGTAGAAGCTTTAAAAGCTACCACAGGGCTCCTCCTCTCTCTTTTCTCTCTAACACGGAAGGAGCAATGCCACAGAGCCGGGCTGGGCTTCCAGAATAAAGATCATATGGAACAGTGTGACAACTGTCTGTTGATGGACATGTGGCATTAGTAGAAAAAAAATTGTGTAAATCTCTGAAATTTTGGAGAGTGCCATTCCTTTACCTTTGCATAACTTAGTCTGAGCCTATGTATACTTGCCTGAATTTAATCACTGTGGTTTCAGAAAAATACCTTTAGTTTAGTGCTCATGACTGAAAGCAGTTTTTTCCTATAGAGCAAGTATCAAGAATTCCTAGAAAAAGTACAGATTGTGTGGATCAATAATAGTCCACAGTGGTCCTGGTGCCAGGCAATAGATATTTTGCAGATCACAAGTTGTAAATTAGTGGGGTTTTTTTTTTTGTTTTTTTTTTAGTTAATGCCAATTGGATTTCCTAGTTAAGGTGATAATGAGAAATGCATGTCCAAAACTTAGCTCATTGTATGGTATTCAATAAACATTTAGTGCAGTGTTTCTCCGCCTTCTTAATGCCGTGATCCTTTAATACAGTTCCTCATGTTGTGGTGACCCCCAACCATAAAATTATTTTCATTGCTACTTCATAACTGTAACGGTGCTACTGTTATGAATCGTAATGTAAATATCTGATATGCAGGATGTATTTAGGCGATGCCTTTGAACAACCCACAGGTTGAGAACTGCTGATTTAGTGGATCACAACAGTTATCCTCCTCATCATTATCATCAACTTATTTCATTAATGTTTCTGAGGATCTTTCTTGGAATTGGAAGAGTGTGTGCTCATTGAGGCCAGCACTTTGAGAAAGTGGGTTTCCCACTTCGACATCTTTTGGGAGAATTGGCAGGTAACAGGATAAATTATTCTTAGATGGGAGGACCAGGTTTCATCATCCCTGCCAGGCGCATATTGTTGGCTATGAGGTACCAAACATCATAATTTATAAGGAAGTTGTTTCTTCCTTGAAAAACCATACTTGGAGCTGTATTCAAGGAAAAACACAAGTGAAGATGTATTTAAAGAGCTGTGTTTTGTGGAACAAAGTCATCTGTGTTGGTACGAATTTAATAATTTCAAGTAACAAAGCTACTGAAATGTCTAAGACACCACAACTGATTAGCAAGGTGATTTATAACTTCTTTTGAGGAGTGGAGATGATAACAGAGGGTCTGACTCTGAGTGTTAAGAGGCTGGGAAAGTGGCAGAGAGGTCAGAGATTCAAAGAGAAAGCAGATGCAGAAAATAGCTCAGGGGTAGACTTTTACTGGCTGGAAAGTCTAGCATGAGTGTACTTCTGTAGAAACAAGTCTATAAATTCCTGATTAAGAGAATGCGTGGGAAAATGGCTATTGTGCTTAATTATGCTTCTAATTAACCAAAGATTAATCAGGTAACTGTAGTTGTTTTGCATTTTTACAAAACATGTGAACCTTGTGATCCACGTAACCTGATTTATGCTCACATCTGGGCGTCACCTCTTGAAGGCCTGCACAGGCATCAAAAGCCTCCTTTGGGCAGCACAGGCATCAAAAGCCTCCTTTGCCTATTCATGTTAGTAAAACCTTAACTGTAAGCTCCTGCTCCCATTTATTTCCAGAGATTCAGAATGCTTAAGAGAATACCTCATGGTATTTTTTATTTAAAAAATCCCCACACATGCCCTTTATTTAGCCTGCATGCTATTGGAGAGATCTTCTCATACCCAGGTTTCTGTCATAACCTTCTCCCCCCATCCCCTAGTTTTCCAAGACAGAAACCTCTAGCCTTTGCTTTGCCTATAATAAACTACATGCTGCCTCCCACCCAACAGCAAATAGAGATGACCTTTCTTCTTGAGCCTAGCTTTTCTCTGTTTCCCTTCTATTCCCAAGCCTACTTTGTAAAAGCATCTACCCAGTCCATGGGATGCTGAAATGCTGCCTGCTCACTTTAGTCCATGCAAATTTCACTGTTGTTACTTGCTATAGGTTGACTGTCTTCATCAAAAGGCAAAGAGAAATTGTAGCTCTCGAAAGAATTGTACTTTTGAAAGAAGGGAATAATTTTTAAAAATTGATTTGGTCATCCAATAACAACCCCCGCC
Organism: Murina feae; assembly: GCA_004026665.1. Taxonomy (NCBI): domain Eukaryota; kingdom Metazoa; phylum Chordata; class Mammalia; order Chiroptera; family Vespertilionidae; genus Murina; species Murina feae. The sequence goes on from PVJC01005003.1 coordinate 2,994, forward strand.
CCCAACAATCCAATTAAAAATGTGCAGAAGATCTGAATATAATTTTTTTCCAAAGAAGACATATAGAGAGAGGCCAAAAGGCATATGAAGAGATGTTAAACATCACTAATCACCAATGAAATACAAATCAAAGCCACCATGAGGCATCACCTCTCACCTATTAGAATGGCTATCATTCTAACAGGTGTTCAGATGTTGTCAAGGACATGGAGTAAAGGAAGCACTTGTGTCCTATTGGTGAGAATGTAAATTGGACCAGTATGGAAGGGCCTCAAAAAATTAAAACTAGAGCTATTATATGACCCAATTCCACTTCTGGGTATTTATCCAAAGAAAATGAATGCAGTAGTAGAAAACATATATTCACCCCCATGTTTATTGCAACATCATTATAGTAGTCAAAATATGGAAACAACCTGTATGTATATCTAATGGAATACTACTCAGCCATAAAAATAATGAAAGCAATGAAATCTTGCCATTTGCAACAACATGGATGGAACTTGACATTATACTAAGTAAAATAAGCCAGAGAATGACAAATACTGTATGATCTTGCATATGTATAGAATCTAAAAAGCAAACAAAACAAAACAGCTCATAAGATAAGCAGAACAGATTGGTGGTTGCCAGAGAGAGAATAGGCAGAGAATAAAATGGGAGAAGGGGATCAAAATATATAAACTTACAGCTATAAAACAAACAAGTCATGGAGGTAATAACGTACACCATGGTGAGTATAGTAACCAATACTATATAGCATATTTAGAAATTGCTAAGAAAGTAGATCTTAAAGTTCTTATCACAAGACAAAAAAGAAAAATAATTTGTAATAATGTGTGGTGATTGATATGAACTATACTTACTTACTGTGGTGATTATCTCACAACATATACAAATATTGAATCATGTCGTACACCTGAAACTAATATAATGTTATATCTGAATTATACCTCAATAAAAAAAAACATAAAAAATTGTTTTGGACAGCTGCTTTTAGGGAAAAAAATTCTCTGGGGCTAAACACAGTAGAAGCTTTAAAATATTTTTTGAAAAATTTATATGGACGTTTAAATGAGTGTGCCTGTTTGGCAGATGGCTTTCTTCAATGCTGCCATGCAGGGAGCCAGGCTCCGCCCCTCTTTCCTTGCCATGAGCAATATGTGGCTTCCAAGGTTGCCAGGAAAAGGGCATAGAAGGTGATATAAGGGAGGTTTTCCTGGGCCAGCCTGGGCCACCTTGCACCAGTCAAACCTTGCACTTGTCACTGGCCTTACTACAAGAGAGGCTGGTAAATGCTGTCTGGCTGGAGGAAAAATACTCTGTTTTTTAAAAAATATTTTTTGTTGATTTTTTTTATAGAGAGGAAGGGAGAGGGATAGAGAGTTAGAAACATTGATGAGAGTAACATTGACCAGCTGCCTCCTGCACACTCCCTACTGGGGATGTGCCCGCAACCAAAGTACATGCCCTTGACCGGAATCGAAACTGGGACCCTTCAGTCTGCGGGCTGACACTTTATCCACTGAGCCAAACCAGCTAGGACAAAATAAAAAGTTTTGATGAACAGTTTTTCAGTCTTGACAGTTAATAAATGAAAAAAGATATCCCCTGTGAGTCTTATGCTTTTTACTTTTTGTTTTCTGTGTCCCACCAAATGGTCCTCTGGCTTTAGTTGATTGTATAAAACCTGCTTATTTGAGAACTAGCTAGGATTTAACTAATCTTGCTTATTGGAAACAAGCTGGGATTTAACTATCTTGCTTATTGGAAACGAGCTGGGATTTAACTAAACCCTCTTATTTGGAAACTAGCTAGGATTTAACTAAGCGCTCTTGCTCCCACTCTCTTGTTTGCAGTATCTCCAGGGTCCCCTGTGGCTCCCACTGTAGCATCTCACCTGGATTTGTTCCATCCCCAATGTAACCTCATGTTCCTAAGCGACCCCATCTTTTCTTCCAAACAAAATTTACAGACCCTCATGTGCTGCAGTTATGCATCTTATGCTAGAAGGAGCGGAATCCATGGAACAAGCCTACACACATTTGTAAATGATTGATAGCCACAAACTGTTCCCAGAGGTAAATGTATTCTTAAAAGAGCGTGCTTGTTAATTAAGAAAATCCTCTGATTTCAATGCGAAGTAGCATAGCAAAAAAAGAAAAAAAAAAAAGAAAAATGAAATGAAAGCAATGTGAATGTGGAGGAGAGAGCTCTTAAGCAGGGCGACTTAGCAGATTGTCCCTGGCTTGAAGTTTTCTGTGGTAGTCAGCTGTCCTCCTATGGCCCTCTCTTCTAGCATTTTCCCTACCTCTGTTTCTTGGCAACTCCCAGGGCAGTGATGTAGTGAAAGAACATTGAACTAAGGATAAGAAGATCTTGATTGATCCTGGCTCTACCACTTCCCAGCCGGTGACCTTGGCAAGTCACTCAGTTCTTCTGTCTTGATTTTTCTCATGGTGCAAATAGGACTTTTAAATAAGGCTTAAATAGCACCACTTGGTTGGGAAGGTTAAGTAAGATATTGATTGTGAAAGCATTTTGTGAAGGCTGAAGCCGCCTAGCCTTGTACTGTGACGTTGTTTATGATGATAATTATATAGTTGTGCATTATAATTATCCATCATTGTAATAGCAGTAAGTATTGTCATCATTTGTAGTGCTTGGACTTGGACTAGGGCTTGACCTTGAGCTATTCAGAGTTCAGATACACACACACACACACACACACACCGGATAGCTATCTATCTGAGAAGGTAAATTTTACGTGTCAACTCCACTTTACTATGGGATGTGTGTCTGTGAGTGTGCTTCTAGAAGAGATTCAGATTTGAATCGGTAGACTGAGCAAAAAGACCCACCCTCACCAATGTGGGTGGGTATCACTGAAGCTGCTAAAAGCTTCAACAGAACAAAGAGGCAAAGAGAGGGCAACTTCTAGCTTTTCTTGACTTGGGATGTCTATCTTTTTCTGCCCTGGAACATTAGTGTCCCTGGTTCTCAGACCTTTGGACTTGGACTGAGGTGTGCCACCAGCTTTCCGGGGTCTCTGGCTTGTAGATGGCAGCTGGTGGGACTTCTCAGCCTCCATAATGGTGTGAGCCAGCACCTATAATGAACCTCCTGTTATCTGTATCTCTGCATTTCCTGTTTGTTCCATTTCTCTGGAGAACCTGTACTCACTCTACCAACATATACAGTGGAACCTCATTTCTCAAATATCTCCCATCTTGAACACTTCCCTTCTCAACCCAGCTACCCTTTCATGCTGGTATCTGTATGATCAGTCATGTGTCAGGTGACAAACAAAGGAGAGTATACACAAACATGAGTCAGTTTACCACTGTTAAAAACTCAGGATATTGTACTATGTATTTTTTTTTTTTTTTGCTTTTGTGGGTGCTTATAATTATTGTTAAATTTTCATTTTTTACTGTGCATTTCTAATTTGCATTTATATTTCACATCCTATTTATTTTTAAAGTGCTTATTTCTAGATTAAGCAGTATAATGGACATGTACTGCATATAAGAAAGGTTAAAACGGAATCATGTGGGGGTCTGGAACGGATTAATGCAATTTACATAATTCCTAATGGGAAAAATTGATTCAGTTTTGGAACAGCCTTCCAGAACAAATTAAGTTTGAGAAACGAGGTTCCACTGTATATCAAGCCACTGTTATGTGTTGAGCCCTCTGCTAGTCACTACGGAATTTATAAGTGAGGCTGCATGTGCTAATTTAGGTGAATGGCACCTGCTAGAATTAGGCAGTGTAAAGTCTGCAAGGTTGCACATGGTGGCCTTACCAGGGACAAAATGAAGAATCAGACCTAGAGTCTTGTCTCTTTTTTTCAGCAAACATTGAGAACCTACTGTAGGTGAGTCCTATGCCTGGTTCCAAGGATTCAGCAACAATTAAGTTATAGTTCCTATCCTTGAGGAGCTCATAGTCTAAAGGAGAAGAGAGCCTTGTAATCAGGTAATAAAACAATAGGATTTGTCCCATGCTAGGATTTGAATAGAGTGTTGGGTGTATACTGGTAGGAGCAGTGCATTTGGCCAAGGGGAGTCTGCCCAGACTGCCCAGAGGAGGTGACATTTCAGCTCTTCAGGAGGAAGTGTGAGGGAGGGCCATCCTCAGCAGAGGGGTCAGCATCTATAAAAGTGCAGAATGAAATGACTCACGTGGCTGGAATAGAAGTTTGGTAGGAGATGAAAATGGAGACATAGCTGATAGTCCAGTGGCAAAGAGCATTGTATGCATGCTAAGGAGTTTCCATCGTAGCCTTTAGTGTGTACCCATGTGGGATGTAGCCATCACAACAGGTGAGAAATTGGATCCAGTGGTACATGGAAAATATTAGAACTTTTACGTATATTTCCTTTTATTTTTGTCTAAGTTTTATAGTGTACATGAGACACGATTTATTAAATAGTTGAATATTTACATATAGGAGGTATATGCCTCAAAATTATCAATACGGATGCATGTTCCAAAGCAGAAATCAGTGCTATGGGCCACAGAGTATCTCATGAAAGGTCTGAGGTGTGAAGGATGTTATTGGACTAGAATGTTAGGAAGGTCATGGTCATGGCCATATGGAGGCAACATTGGCCGGGGAAATACTGAATGCAGGGAGCCAGATAAAGCAACACTGCCTAAAAATAGGTGTCTGAATGGGTGCTGAGGCTTCACCATGGTGAGTACTGAGGAGAGAAATCGTCATTGGAATCATTAAGCTTCTCTGGCCCTGTTCAGTGCCTTTCCTCAAATCCTTGCAGATATGTTACACGTAATTTTGGCCATGACTTCCCTCTGAGGGTTGAGAGCTCCCATGCTTGGCATTTCCCCCAGGCGAGTCTTCCTTACTTTGCTCTTTGGTGAATCTGTCAGAGAGTCTGAATGGTACCCAGAGGCCAAGCCATTGAGCCTGGCCTGAGGTTATCTTCCAGTGATGTACTCTCATCTTAAGGAGTTACACGGAGTCATTTGGCTCACTGCCGTATGTTAGGACTTTAAAGTGTCTCCTTGAAAGGCAGTGTGCGTCTATTATGTTATATACAGTAGTTAGTATTTTTATGTAACAAAAAAAGTAAGAGGGAAATCCCTGCTTACTTTTCAGGGAGTTTTTAGAGCTTTAAATGGAAATGGAAACTTAGTAGATTTAAACTTTTTTTGTTAATTAAAATATAACTCCTGATTAGTCCTGGGATGCCTAGTATTTAAACACTATTGAGAAGACTTGAATTCAGTTCGTTTTCACCATGCCTTTGCTTTTGTGACTGGTATGGTGTTGGCTGTGGCTTCTGAAGCTCATCTGAATATTCAAGAATTATACGCTCATAATAATGAGGGGGAAATAGCAAAGAAATGGGGGAAAGATTTGACTTAGATTTAGGGCACCTGGGTTAGACATCCTGGCTTTGCCATTATTCTGTGAACTTCATCAGGATCATCATCCCTGTGCATTTCCCTTTTGTGAGGTTAGTGTGCTAACACTTAGCAATCTCTTTTAAGAATAACTTTAAGAACATCAGTGAGCATAACAGTCTAAAGCAGGATTTTGCATAAAATCAGATTTTAATAAGCATGCTTAAATATAATGCATGCTCAATTAGACATAATTAAGTCCTATAATATACACTTCAGGACTGTGTCAGTAAGGAAGGAGAGGGTAATTATTGAAATAAGAAAGAAAGACAGCATAAAAAAGGGGTCTTGAGATTGGGCAATAGTGACTGTGAAGGATGACAAATTTTTGATCGGGAGGTCTTGGATACTATGAATGAATCCAGCTGAGACTGTAGGATGCGATGGAGTTAGCAAAAGCAGAGGCGCGGAGGAGACTAATGCAGGAGTTGAGCACAGCATCTGTGGAGACCTGGAGGCACAAGAGAACCAAGGAGCATGTATTTTGTATGGAAGTCAGGGTGGGCAATGGAGAGTGGTTGAGTGTAGAGGGAGGCAGAATTCGGAGGTCTGGTTGGCTTTAGGAAGTTTGGATTCTACTCTAATAGCAGTGGGAAGTTGTTGACACATTTTAAGAGATCTGATTTGTATATCTGGAAAGTCATTCTGCCAGCAGTTGGGCAGAAGGCAAAGCAAGCCAGGAACTCAATTGTTAGTCTGATGTAGCAATCTAGGCAAGGTGTGGTGGTGGGTGTGGAGGTGGAAAAGGGCAGGAGGTGAAATCAGTGGGACTGCCTGATGGATTTCAGATTGGATAGTTTATGAAGAGTGAACTTAGAATCAGTTCTCTGTTATTTTATCTGTATCCCATACAACTCTAATGACCTGCTTTGTGGCTTTCTCCTCTGGGCTGTGATAGCATTTTGTTCAAACCTTTATAAGAGGACCCATCACCCAGGATCTTAATTACTTCCCAACATATTTTGTGGGTTAAGAGCTATTCAGAGGCCAGGGCTGTGTCTGATTCATCTTTGTAAACCAAGACCCTGTCCAGGGCCTGGAACGTGATGGTTGCATAGCAAATACTTTCTGGATGAACCGATGAATAAACAAAGGTATGATTTCATGAGTGAACTCTAGTGCTGTACAGCATCTGTCCACGAAGACATTTAGCATCTCATAGAGAGATTTTGCTAATTTCTTTTTCAGTTTCAAAGTGGAAAAAGCCCCCTTGAAATGTGTGCCAATGATGGCTTACACATCTTTTCAAGAACCTTCCCCTCCTCCTTTGAATATCGAACATATTTGCAGAAAGCCCAAGCTGGCTAATAGCTTCCAAGGAGCTGCTGTAAAGATTCGTGGACTTTTTCTTATTCATTTCTGGATAGTTATCACTTTTCTTGCTGCTGCCAAATGCTGAATTTTCTTTTGATGCTGACACCTGGCTCCTCAGAGTTCTAATAAAAATTTTTCTGAGCCCCGCTAAAGAAACCTGGTGTGTCTGATAGATTATAGTTCCCCTGTCGATGCTTCCAGCATTGCACAAATTTTTGTTTTGCTTCTGACAAAGTCATATGTTTATTTGTTTAGGGTTCTGTTTGTAAGACTTGAATGTACACCTTGTGAGGGCTGGGATTGCTGCTTGCTTTGCTCACAGTTGTGTCCCTGGCACTCTGTCTAGTGCCACTCACTGTGCTGCGCAGGTCTACATCTTTGTTAACCTTCTTTCTTTATTTCATCCTAACTCTCTGTACGCGGTCAATGAACAAACCAAACATTGTACAGCTAACACCACCGGGCCAGGGTATCATTTCAGGTCCTCCTGACACAAAAAGTAATTCACATAGTCCTATGGAGAAAAAGTAGCTACACTTGATTCCCTGTCTTTATTTGCCAGGAGACATCTGGCTGGACACACATTTTCTCAAGTTCTAGTCTAAGACCAATTTCTAGCACAGAAGTAATATTTTCTTTGAATGTACATTTGTCTTTCTGACACACCAGCTCAGCATTTTATGGTAGTACGGTAAACAGAGCATCCTTTCCCAGTTGCAGACAAGTTGTAATAAATAGCAGTTCTCAGGATTCTCGGGATCTTTAGTTCCTGGGCTCCTCTTCCGTGAGTCCTCAGCCCCATCGAGGCTGAGGTGTAGATTGTCAAGGAATCTGTTTCATGTGACGTTAGAAAGCTTAAATTTTCAGGAAGATAACTGGCTTTAGGATTTTCTACATACCCGGTATCTCGGTCTGTTTCCAAAAAGTGGATTTCTTTCCCAAGTCCATTTTGATGAATTACAACTCATTTGTAATGAATGATGATTCAACTAATGCTATTCCTGCAGGTGGTAAAACTCAGGGGCTTCCTTTCAGTGTTTTTGGATATTTCTAAGTGCATTACCATCCTTTTCCTCTAGTTCAAGGTAAGAACTTGGCCTCCCCGAGAACATAATTGAAATCTACCACTTATTGTGATTAGTTCTGATATAACTTTCTATCTATCTATCTATCTATCTATCTATCTATCTATCTATCTATCTATCTATCTATCTATCATTCTATCCAGTGTTCAGATTGGATTTTTCACATTTGAACATAATTTGTAATACATTTTAGTGTCAGCAGTGAGTGTCTGTGACATGTAGTAATTGGCCAAAGCAAATTGGCTCTTATTAGCTACTTAGTGATAAGCAGGCCATTCAGTATCTACATCCCCACCCAGGTTTTTGTTATGCAATGGTGACTGGGTATTGCACCCTTCTTGTTGAAAATCTAGAGGGATTGTCTGGCCACTGTGACTCAGGAGATCATGGTTCGATTCCTGGTCATGGCACATGCCCAGGTTGTGGGCTCAATCCCCCGTGTGGGGCAGACAGGAGACAGCCAATCAATGATTCTCTCTCATTATTGATGTTCCTTTCTATCTCTCCATCTCCTTTCCTCTCTGAAAGCAATAAAAAATATGTTAAAAAAAGAAAATCTAAATGGATCAATTAAATGTTTCAATGTATTTGCTGTCATATTCTTAATGTTTATTCTACTTGTCCTAAGAAGGGAGGGAAAAAGACATGTATCTTTGCAACATGTCTATACCAGATAACAAAATTGAATATAATGAGTTTGAAAATGCCTTAGAAAACTGTATTTAACCTAACATCCATTTAACTTATTTGTATATGGAATCATCCTAATTAACATGTGAAACTTATGATCACTCCATAAGACTGTACTTCTGTGGAACATTTTGGAAAATGGTCCTTACTTAATGTGTTTTAGTACATAATTCTAGGTTCTAGTAATATTTACAGACCTGGAGATTCCTAGAAATCTCTGGATATCTATGTTGCAAATGTCAGGATTTTCTATCATGACTGTAATGAGTTGTAAAACATTAAGAAACTGTATTTAATGCAAATGCCTTTAAAATGTACTGTTTCTCTTTCTTACGTTGCCTGACCTTTGCATTATAAATCCAGTATTTTTGAATCATAGTAAGAGACTGGTTCGCTATAGTGTTTTCTCTTATTTGGTAAGGTTTGGGTGTGATGTTAGTGAATAATTAACCACTAAGTGTGCATATGAGTAGAATACATCTGATGACAACAGATGTTCACATTGTGCATTGCAGTTTACAAAGCCCATGAAAACATATTGTCTTCTTCATCTATGAACTCTCATTGGTGTGGATTCTCAGTCTTAGAATATTTTAGAGATGAAGAAACTGAAGTACAGAGAGTTGCTCAAGGTTCAGGGCTAGGTACTGAACCCAGTTAAATGAAATCTTAATCAGGGTTAGGGCTCTTTACAGGTTACCCTCACTTAAAACATCGTGAAGGTGTTTACTGAGCGCACAGGGCACTCTCAGCTTGGAGATTAGGCTCTGAGAGAGTGGGGATTTTTGTCGGCTGTTTTCCCTGCCCAGTTTCTAACATCAAGGCTCAGCTGGGTCATACCAGCGGCTGGATCAATAACTATTGAGTGCATTAGGGGATGAATGAATCCCAGTCATTTTTGCTGCTAATATTTATTAATACATTTTATAGATTTAGATGTGAAATACCTTAAACACTTTTTAAACTTCTTTTTTCATATTCTACCCTAATAAAAATACTACTATTCTCATTTTACAGAGGAGGACCTGAGGCTAGGAAAAGTCCAATGGCTGCCCTAGGTTCCCCGGGTAGTTAAGTAGTGGAAGTCAGAGCTCTTTGATTCTACAACCTTAGCCCTCATCTCTGCAAGAGGGAATTGAGCCTCCGGTGTTATAATTAAACCTATGTTTATTTAAATACCCATTCCAGTGGCTTCTGTACCAAACCACACCGTTTCTCCAGATCCAATTCAGCTCTGTGGTGGGAGCATGTGATGATACTGCCCCTATTCATGGAGACTGTGCTGAGCACTTTATGGGCATTGTTCCATGTAGTTCTCACAGCTATTATTCCCATTAAACAGAGGCTGGCAGGCTGTAAGTGGCTTGCCCAGGGTTACACTGTTAATGGTCTGCCCATAGCCCAGGCTGTAGTTGTATCTGTGAAAAAGCAGAACAAAGCGAAAATGAAGAGCAGGTATCAAAGAAACATAATGGCTTTCATGAATTTTGTTTTAATGTTTTGCCTTGTTTTTACTTTCTCTTCTTGTGGGTCCTGGGACCATCATTTGGATACTGTAGATGGGGAACAATTTGGGCAGCACTTAATTCACCATCTTAGGTCACTCAGCTAAGGATTAAGTGCCCCTGTTAGATACAGGCATGTTTTCTAGATCCCTCTCTCAGTCCCTCCCCTGTGGAGAACTCCAACTAGACCTTCACACCTTCCCATCCTCCCTGCTTCCTCCTCCTCCAAAACCCAGGAGTCCTCCCTAGGCTACCCTGCAAAATCAGCTACTCCCTCTTAGCTGTCTACTTCGTTTCCCTTCTCCTAATCCCTCCAATTCCCTCATTTTCTTGTTATTGGCAATATTATTGATGCTTAGCATGACAGAATATGCTGTTTATAATGGTCACAGGTAGTTATGCTTCAAAAAGAACGCATGGGATTCAGCAGGTCCCCAGCATCTTTCTCAGACAAAGGGTTTAAATTAAAGGATTAATCAGAAACCTCTTACAATGCACTTAGGTTCTGGCCGACTGAACCAAGTTCTCCTCTTCAAAGGTCAATGAGTTTTTCCATAATTTTCTGCTGTTCTGAGAAAGGAACCATAACTCTTTCTGTTTATTTGCTTTATAAATCTCCCTTCAGCTCATTTAGATGGGGGCTGAGCATAATAAATCCCTGGCTTTCTTTTAGAAAAAGAGAAACAAACCGTGCTGCCATAAAAAGAAAATTGCTTTACCCAAACTGAGAAATTGTGAGTGTCACCTCTTCTTGATTAGAAGGGGTGTGTGTGTGTGTGTGTGTGTGTGTGTGTGCGCGCGCGCAAGTATATATATTTTGTGTTAGAAAAAATTCTACTGGGCCTGCTTGTGTTATCATCTATGTAAAACATATGTATTATCAGGTCTCCCAAAACAATAAGATGATCTTTGCTTTGAAATACTGCTTTAAACCAGGCGCCTTAAAGTTGGGTATAAAGAAAACACAGTCAAACTCATTCATAATGTACTCAGAGAAGGAGGAGCACATTATTTTGATTAATTGAAATTTTTGATGATCTGAGGAGGAAATCTTGGAACCTTCATTGTTGAAAAATTATCTTTAAGTTCCTGAATCGAACCAGTGACCTCTTAGTTCCTGGATTGTTTGTTGCTCAACCACTGAGCCACACCAGCCACGTGAGGATATCTCATTCATGGTTTGATCTCTCACATCAAGGTACATTGTTTTGAAAGTATTTTTATAAATATCCAATGATTTGAAATAGACATATTTGAACCACTGAGGTTTTAAGTATTTTAAGTAGTTGATCTTTCTTCCGTCCTATCCCTCCCCACCCCCAACCCCCACCCCGCAACGAGTTTACTAAGCGCTTCTAGCTCTCAGGTACTTACTTGGCTAGGTGCTGAGACTACTGAGAAAGGGGGAATTAACATTTCCTGAGTCCATCTTGCACATCACACGGGGTATTTGGGGCTTTTACATCGATCTTCTTGTCTAATGGTCCTAGTTCACTACTCAGTGGATTTCATAATCCTCACTTTTAAAACCGAGGCTGTAAATCCCAGAAGGCTGATGGCCAGGACTAACATTTCAGCCCATAGATATCTATTCGCTTATTCCTGTGACTCCTGATGTTGCGGAGCCCCAGGGTCTCTTAAGAAGTTCATTTTCCTGAGATCCTTCCCAGACCCAGAGTCAGAACAAAATATTAGAGGCCCCAACAACTGAAAACATTTGTGATATATTCTTCCCCAAAACAATCGCAGAGTTTCAAAAATAAAATTATAAAATAAGCATAAAGAGGTCCCATAAAGTTTATATTTTTTTCTCAGGGTAACTGCTGTAGAATTTTAAAAGCATTACATGTCAATTTATCTTCAAAACTCTGTTTCCCTCTTCCCTCCCCACGCTTTGCTTTCATGGTGCTCTTCCCTACAGTCTGACTCTTGCATGACTTGGCAGTTTTCAGACCATGGGGTTTTGATGCATAGTGACGGAGCAGTTCGCCAAGAATTTGCGGTTCTACACTCTAAGGGCTGGGCACAAAATGTTTGCCACGGAACGTGTAGTTTTGGCCAAGGAGTTATAAGCAAAAGTAATATGTGTTTCTTCCAAGCCCGAGCATTTAATTGCTGGGCAAGAACCTCTACAGCTCCTTCTCTTTGGCAGCTGCAGCCAGCAATCCCAGATAAGGCTTTTCCGTGAGTCTTGGTTTCTGAGGATGACCAAGATCCAGACCTGCAGCAGACATGTGATGTCAATGAAGTTAACTTTGTGGTTTCCAGCTACTGAGATACCAGGGCGGTGTGTTATCCAGCGAAACCTGTGAGAGCTCTGCCTGGAAAGTACCACTCATACGCAAGGCACTTGAAACTGAGTTTTGGAGGCCAACTTGTATTTTGCCAAGTAGATAGGGAGGAAAAAGGTTTCAGATAGAAGGAAAGGATAAGTATTTTGAAACCTTTACTCATCAAAGTCTTTTTTTTTTTTTTTTTTTTAGTTTTAGAAGTTATTTTAGGGGAGTGGGGAAAATTATTAGTGGGGAGCATGGGTGTGTGAGTATCTCAGGGCCACCAAAGGCATTTGTGGATATGACAGAAAATGGGCTGGGGAGCAGGGCATGGTGTGATAGTGAAATACAGTCGAGGAGCTTATTTTACCTAGAGTGTGAATTGTATGTGCGGGGAGAGGAAGGAGATGAAGCCAGTTAAGTTCGTAACTGTGGCTGTTAACAGTGCTTGGAATGCAGCCATTGTGGGAAACAGGATGGAGATGCCTCAGAAAATTAAAAACAGAACTGCCATATGATCCAGCAATTCTTCTTCTGGGAATATGTCCTAAGGAAATGAAAACACTGACTCGAAATGATGTCGGCACCGCATGATCATCGCAGCATTATTTATAATTGTCTAGATATAGAAAAGACCTAAGTAATCATCAATAGATGAATGGATGAAGGAAATGTGGCTTATCTATTTACCCATATCTGTACATAGTGGAATATTGTTTAGCCACAAAATCATCATACCTTTGACAAGCTCTGTTGAGCTTAAAGCATTGGCCTCAGCCCTATTCTTGCCTCTGGTTTTCCTTATACCAGTAAGCTAAGAGAATGATCTATGTAATAGATTCAGTATTTCCAGCCAGAAAATTTCCCCTGAAAAGCCAGTGTAGTAAAGAACCAGTGCATAAGTTTTGGTGAAGTTTCTTTGATATGCAAGTGACAGAAATGGAAACTCAAAATGATTTAAGAGAAGAAAATATATGGACTCCAATAACTGACAGTTCAGTGTCATTTTCAGGTGAGGCTGGACCCAGAGCTCAAACAGTGTCACCAGGATATTCTCTCTGTCTCTATCTCTACCTGTACCTGTACCTGTACCTGTACTTCTACCTCTACCTCTACCCCTACCCCTACCCCTACTCCTACCCCTACCCCTTCCCCTATGTTCCCCTTCCCCTACCCCTACTGCTACCGCTGGCGCTGGCTCTGGCGCTGGCTCTGGCGCTGGCTCTGGCTCTGGCTCTTGTTGGTGTTATTCACAGGCATATCTTTGTCATTGCTACCACAAGCTTCAAGCTTGTCTTCCTAACTAAGTAATCCAAATCCTTTTAGCAAGTCATAGAATTGAGTCTTATTACGTTGGATTGGGTCCAGCACTTGACTCTGAACCACTCATGGCAGCCAGGAGGCTGGGACATACTGATTGGCCCATCCTGGCAGCCCATGCCTGGAAAGTGACAGCAGAGGTCACCTCCCCTCAATCCATGTGGACTGAGAGTAGAGGGAGCAACAGTTCCTCAAAAGAATCTCAAGGTGGTGTATCAGAGGAAGTGAGGATCAGGGTAGGAAAAGACAACAGCTATCCTCTACTGTGATGTATTTTCATTTTGTGGACGTGGAGACTGTAAAAGCTGATGATAATGAGTATGCGTAAAAAGCACTGAATTGATATTTAGGAGAATTGGGCTGCAATCTCCCTATTGCTACTGTGTGATCCAATAAATCCCCAGGTTCCTTTATTCCTTGCACGTTGAATGGACAGAATGGTACAGTATGAGATGCTGCTGTGCAGGCAGAGAGATACGTAACAGGAAAGTTATCCAGCCCCTTCTTTCTACAGGTGTTGCAGGTTAAATGACTTGACCAAGGTCATATAGTCACTAAGGGCAGACCCAGAAGTGGAGACTCTGTCTCCCACACTAAAGCCAAGTTTTCATAGCAGTCATGAAAGTGCTCCGGAAGATGTTACATGCCAGTGTGGTACGCTATTTCTAAAAAGTTGTTTGTGTATGGAATTATTGTTAATCAAATAATTTAAAAAGGGCAGAGCTCTCTACCTCAGTAAACTCAATAAAGGATGTCTGTGGTTAATTATTTAGGATCTCTTTGTTTAGTGAAAGCTCCAGCCAATTTACCTTTGTTTTGGTCAACACTTTTCAGATACCACCTTTACTGACAGTAAAGTCAGATCCGCTTATTATTATTTTAGGATGAAATCTTAATTTTTATTGTTGTGAGTCTAGTGTAGTGGGAAGAGAACAAACTTGGGGATCAGAAAGGCTTTGGCTTCTGTTCAGCTTTGTGACTCTGGGCAAGTTATTGAACCTCTGGGAGCCTGCAGGTCTTCCTCCTCTGTGGCTTTATGTTACCACCCTCAGCAGCATTTAAACTGTTCGGTTCCCACCGCATCTGCACCTTCTTAAAATGCACTGTGGGGATTCTTGCTCCCCCTTGCCTCATGATCCTTGCCCCGGTCATTAAATGATGGAGCTCCTCCAGGCTTGATCTGGATGTTGTCTCTGCTCACTCTCATTCCCTGCATCCCAGCCACCTCTCTAGATCAGTGCTTTGTTTGGCTCTGATGGATGAGTGATTAACACCCTTAAACGGGACCCCCACTGAGGCCTCTCATCTAAACTCCATGCCTGCATGTCTGATTGTATATTTGACATCTCTACTTGGATGTCTCGAAGACATCGCAACTGCAGTGTGGCCAAACAGATGGATCATCTCCCCCCGGAACACCTGCTCTTCTTCCAGCGCATCCTCTCTCTCTGAGTGATGGCACTGGCCGTCCTGTTACACAGGCCACAGATTTATGAGACATCCTTAATGCTTTCCTCTCCTTCACCCCAGTGTCCAATCCATCACCGAGTTCACGTGATTTTATCAGCAGAGTATCTTTTCAATCCGTCCACTTCCCTTCACATTTTCGGACTCCTGTCAGTCCCAGCTTTTCTTGTCTCTCATCTCAAGGGCAGCAGTAGCCTCTTCCTTTATTCTGGCTCCCTCATTTTTTTCAATGCCTCATTTTATTTTATTTTACATTCCATATTATTCTGTATTAGTTTATATGTACAGCATAGTGGTTAGACAATCATACACTTTGCAGAATGGTCTCCCTAATATTTCAAGTAGCCGAACCTGGCCTCATGCATAGTTATTACAGTATTTTTGACTATGTTCCCTGTGCTGTAATTTACATATCTGTGACTGCTGGTTTTGCATGCTGCACACAGAGTAATCTTTGCAATATGCGAAACCAATCATGCCATTCCTCTAGTCTTACTCCATGGGTTCCCATTCTCTGAGGAGAAAGGCGCATATTTATCACAAGCCACAAGCACCTGTAGGGTCTTGCTTCTGGCCTCACTTCGCACAGTTCTCTCTCTTTCTCTTTGTTCACACTATGCATCTCTCACTAAGCATCTGCTGGTCCCTTTTCCCACAGAATCCTTTCCCCACTGCTTAAAACTTTCACTTACTTATCTTCCATCCTTTCTTCAGGTCTCAGATCAACCTTCTCGGTTGACTTCACCACAGGTCAGATCTTCAGTATACACTCTGCTAGAGCCATATCTCTCTCCTTCCTTGTATCCTCAGAATACTAATTTTATATTTGTTTGCACGATTTCTTGATTATTCCCCTGAACATTGTATTCCTAGTATCTATTAAAGTGTTTGACATATTTGATGAGGAACAAGTATTTGAATCTTTTGTTTTTATGAAAATGCATGATTTCTGAAGCCAGACAGATCTGGATTTGTATCCTGGTTTTGCTTCTTACTTGTTACCTGACTTGATTGAATTACTTGAATTCTCTGCATGTCAGTTCCTTCATCTGTAGCATGTGCTAGTAGTTCTACTGCATAGGTTGGAATCAAATGAGATAATGTAGTAAACCACCTAGTACAGGACTGACACTTAGGATCATTTCCTTCTTCCTCCTCTCCGGCGCCCGAAGAATAGGATAGGTTGTGCTCACATATGGTGGGATGCTCTTCTCGATGTTTTCATGATCTTTGTAGGCATCTCCTTTGTTAGCCTGGGCTGTGCATCTGCATGACTCCTCCTGGATGCTGTTCACTTTATTAGTGATAAGTCATTACCATCCCTCATCCTCCCAGTGGTCCATGCAGAATCACAGAGCACCTTAATGGCCAACATTTATGATGACGGGCCATTTGCAGTGAGATGGGAATAATTTGCTTAGTTTTGAAGGTACATTAACTCGTTTTGGTTACTAAGATTTGATGATTAAATTTCTTCTCAGAGTCCCCAAATAGCATCTCGACTTTAGACGCTCTTTGATTTCAAGCCTGGTTTCAATAGATAAAGAGAATCCTTGTTGAACTGACCAAGTGAATGGTTTGCTCCCAATTATGCTGAGTCCTTCAAGGTTGATTAAGACAGTTCCGTTTGCATGAAAATGTTAGTAAAATAATTTTGTGATTTGATTTATCTGGTCAACTTAACAGAATGATTAGCTTGTAACCTTGAGTACCTGCAAAGGAGAAGAATGGATGTGCCATGAGGAAGAGGAAGAGGTAAAATAAAGTTATTTTCTTTTAGATATCCTGCTTCTTTCCATACAGAGTGTTAGGTGACTTCCCAGACTATGAAAGAACAGTTAGGTAGTAGAAGTGAATTTTAAAATAAAATTCCACGAGGCAATATAATCAGATCTAGATTAGAAGAATAGGACAGGGGGAAATTTTGCACTTGAATTTGTTGGCCTAAGCGTTGTATGATAGTAAATTTGGGCTGTGTCTATTTTACGGAGCAAAAGGGGAACCCTGATCACTTACAAAATTCACACTGTCCGTGCATTTTATGCATGGTTGTGGCATTTCCTTGGAAGAAGGAGCCTTTTAGATTCGGGACCACTCTCCTGCTGCCACTTTGCTCTGTGAAGCTTTACTAGGGGACTTCACCTCTTTGACCTCCTTTTTTCCTTGTCGTGAGGAAGTTGGAGTCAGAAGGAGAAGTCATTAGTTGGTGTCCTGTGGGCCATATTTGTTTTGCAAACATTTCTCTCTGGCTCACAGGGCACACGTTGCAGGCCTCTTGTTTGCCACCTTTTGCCTTCCCCTTTTTGGGGATACACCTGGCTGTCCTCTCTGGAAGCCAGGGAGCCCCTGGAAAGCAGATCAGGTGACACCTAAAGCTAGTGTCAAAGGAATGGGCTTCCATCAGGACTTTTCAGGGTCTGGGAACCCTTCTTCCACATTCTACCATTTTTCAATCCTGTCCCAGGTCTAGTTCTCTCCTATAACAATGTCTGCCACCCTCTCAGATAGGAAGGAAGTGGAGATTGTCAGGAGAGATGGCACTGTCAGCTGGCCACTGTCACCAGTACCCCTGATTCGAGGTGCTTATACTGTTGGTCTTCTCCTGGCTTCTCCCTCTGAGCCCTTGGTAACTGTGATTCCAGTACCTGCTGAAGGAACCTTTGTCAGGTGTTAGTGGCTCACACATTTCAAACTGTATCGGAACCACCTGGAACTAGATGGCAGGGCCCCACTCCCAGTTTCTGATTCATTATTTCTGGAGTGGGGCTGGATGATCTGGCATTTAGTTAAAAACATATATATATATATATATATATATATATATATATATATATATATATATATATCTCAGAGAGGAAGGGAGAGGAAGAGAGAGTTAGATGCATCAATGGTGAGAAAAAATGGTGGATCAGCAGCCTCCTGCGCGCCCTGCATTGGGGATGGAGCCCACAGCCTGCGCATGTGCCCTGACCAGGAATTGAACCTTAACCTCTTGGTTCATAGGTTGATGCTCAACTGTGGAGCCAAGGAAATCTGGCTGATTTAGCATTTTAACAAGTTTCCAGGCGAAGCAGCCTCCTTCCCTCATGAACATTCTTGGGAAATCACAGTTCTAGACATTTGGGCGCCTTTTCACCTTTCTTCAGCCCCCATCAATGAAACAAGTGACTGGCGATACCACGTGCAGTGTTTGCTTAGTGCAGTCTCTGGCATATGGTAGGCAATCATCAAAATGGCTTTTTTAATAGATAAGAAAGAAACTCCATAGTGCTGAAATATTGTCTAATTCTAATGGAAGAGGCTGAAGCCATTTTAACTTGGGTAGTTTTTGCTGTAGACACAACCAGCTTAATTTATTCTCCCTTTGTAAGCATCTTCACCTAATTTGACCCCAGTTATACTTATTCTTGTCTATAAAAATCTATGCAAAGGTGACTCAGGTTGAAATTCCTCCCTTTGTCAGTTAATAACTGTGGGTATTGGGTGGGTTACATTATTGTGCCTCGATTTTTTCTTATCTGAGTAATGGGGATAATAACAGCACTTACATCATACCATTGCTCTAAGGATAAAATGAGTTAATACAGGCAAAGGGCTTGGAACAATGCATTACAGCTATTTTCACATGGTAATGGAAGCCTTGCCTTCCCCAGGACACTGAGTATTTTGTGGACATGACTTCATGATTTTGAAAACCATGATATGTTGTTTCCCACATAGTACAATCGAAAACCAAGGCACAAAAAAGATTGGGATGTGTCTGTGCATACAAAGGAACCATCCACAGCTCAGCCTTCCAGAGTGCTCAGCTGCATTTACAACTCCCATTAGAGAACATAAATATGATGTGGTATTTTCACTCTGCTGTTCGGTAGTTGGAATCCCTGTTGTGTAAAGAAACACTCTTTCCTTAATTTGATCAATTCCCCTTGCGTTCCCTGCTGTTTTCTCCCATTGGAATGAACTGGGTCCCTTCTCCTGAGCAGGCCGTCGTCATCTGAGGCAGAATCAAATAACCTAACAGGATAAATAATAACTGAATTTGACTGCCCGAGCCTTACTATCATCTGCTTATAGAGAATAATAGCAGCATCTTAGGCTTATGATATTTGCATATTTTTCCCAACCCTTTTTCTTATTGGGTTGTCAGAACACTTCAGGGAAGACTATTATTTTCTCAACCTGGTGTCACAGAAAGCTATGGATTCACAAGGACCTGAGTCACTTGACTGCCCCACTAGTGAACAGTTTAGACTCAGGTCAAGTGCTTAATCTGTCTATGCCTCAGTTTCTCCATGTGTAAGAGCAGTGCTCCATCATGGTATTGGTGAAGTACATGAATGGTGAGCCGCTTGCCTACACTCAGCCAATGAGAGGCAGAGCAGAGCACAAATCCAGGTCTGTTGCCAGAGCCCTCTCTCTTATTTATTGTTTTCTTCCGTTTCTGGAGAGACAGGTGGTTCGTGGTCTCTGGTCCTGACCTCTGTGGGCTGAATGAGGCCTGGACTCTCTGAGCAAGAGCTTCCATTCCAGCATGTGGGTAGCAGCAGATAAGCTGGGTGGGGCCCCTCACTGGGTAAAGGGCATCTTCCCAGCTCTGCTGGAAAATCAAGTTGCACACCTCGTATTACAGGGAGGGTGACCAGTATGAACTAGGCCTGGGCCGAACCTTTCTTACTGGTTTGGTTCCCCTGCTTTGCTCTTATCCTCTCTGTTCCTCAGCCATATCTTCTTGACCTTAGCCTTTCTAGGCCTTGAACTCACCGAGACCCAGTATTGCACAGTAGAAGTTGATACCACTGGTCAGTGAGACAGTCTGAAATCAGCTGGAGTATAAATCAAGAAGCAGCGTGATTTTTCTTTACTCTTTGCCCTCAATTATTTCCTTAACAACATCCTGGGCAGCAGATCCCACAGCTTTCTAGTGATTTCCACATAGAAAGTCCAGTTTGAGACTTCACTCTCACACTCAACTTAATGCTCTTCTTTTCCCACCCCTTTCAGCACCACCCATGCTATGTTCGGAGGGCGTGTCATGGGAAGGGAGAGGAGGAGGTTGCATTTAGGTTCTGCCTCACCTTGGGGATCCAAAGACAGGCTCTTTCATGGATCAGTGTGCACCGTCTATGACAGGTCCTGTGGGACCTCTGGTTGCATGTCCCTAAGAGTCTCACCACTCCTGCCTTTCATCTCCCTCATTCATTAGTGTCCTCCAAATAGCCTCTTGCTGCTGGGGTTTCCCTACTGAACTGGTAACTGGTGGATGTGGCCCTGGCAGAAGGTTACCTTTGTCAGTGTTCACCTGACACACAGGGAATGCGCATTTTGATATGACTACTCCTCTGCCAATCTCTCTTCTCCCAGGCCCTTCCTCTCTAATGCTCTTCTCCTACTGTTCAGACACAGGGGATCAATAGGTTCATTGCATAAGCTCTATTCCAGCTGAAGAGCTTCCCAGTTTCTTCTTGCTGGCACCCTCAATCTCTCAGAACCATCCTTCAGTGATCAAGGCCTTCCTCCCAAACCAATGACTCATGACACACGTTCCTGCCTCCCTGCTCCATAATCTTTTGCTTCTGTAGATGGGAGTGGAGTGGAGTTGCTGTGATTCGGAGAGCAGAACCTGCAGAGGGTGTCTGGCACCCACCCCTTTCCATCCTTATCTTTGAGGCTGGTTCTGGCTCTGAGGAGAGGTCCTTGTCATCATCCTAGAGCACTGGCATCTCTGTGTCTTGACACCAGTTGCATTCTTGTCCATGCCCAGGGGCTGTCTTCTGGTGCTTTCCATTCTTGGATTTCTCAGCTCACAATAGTCTCAACGCAGCTCCAGTTCCTGAAAACCAACTTCAGTATCTGCCCAGAGGGCCCAGCTTTTTGGATGTGTTCTGACTCCTAGGAGAGGGAACTATCTAGAGAGGGTCAGAGTGGCCACCACTGCTGGTGAGAAAGCCTGGAGCCCTGAGCCATCACGGGGCAGGCAAGTCTTATCTCCTGAGGGAACACAGGTCCCAGTATGTCTTCCCTGTCTCATTATTTCAGTCTCTGATACAACATTTCTGGCGTCTGTTGGTTTTATGCTAACACACTGTCTTTGTTCTGCACATCCATGAGCTGTGCTGATTCATAAAGTCACTGTGTAACTGCTACTGAGATTTCTGAGATATGTTTTCAACAAGGGAAAGGCAAATTCATTAACCTTTCCCGAGTGCCTTCCAAACTTCATACACATGTTTTCATTTAATTTTTCCAACAACTTTGGGTGCTGAGTGACCCCATTCCCAACTTAAGGAGATGTACATTGAGGCCCTGAGAAGTGTAAGTCATATGCCCAATATGGGGACAGCCTGGGTTAGAATTAAAATCCCAAACCGTCTGATTCCCCAAGCCTTAGTTCTTTGCCCTACATCACCATGAAAAGACAGAAAAAGAGGCATTCCAGCCGGCCAGTATTTTGGCATAGCCTACCTTTGGGTGGTAGTTTGCATGAACTGGCCTGAATTTTGGTAAACACCTCTTGACCCTGTCACTGACCTCCTGGGAGGATATGAATGGTCTGTTCAGGCCTGAGGAACGGCTGCTCTTGCATGGAACCCACGCTGGGGACCATGCTTGCTGGGCCACACCAGCTTCCCATTCTCCAGGCTCCTCATTATGCACATGACTCGCAGCAGTAGAGGAAGTTAATTTGGCAGAAGGAAATTAAACTCGTCTCTTATTCTCCATCCATGAGTGCTGTGCTTGAGGAGAATCCCATTCCCAAGGTGACAGGTATTGTGCAGAAAGGGCAGGCAGCCCCCATCCTTCCTTTGTTCCTTCAAAGCCTGCGTTGGATGCAAAAAATAAAAAATAGAAAAAAATGCTGAAAATATATTTATTTAACCCAATAACATTTTTATGAAGACAAAGGGGTTTACATGCAAGGCCATTAATTCAGAGTTACAGGCTGCTGAATATGTAAGTAAGGAGAGTTCCCGGGGCAGCGATGTAAACAGGGCTTCGCAGAGGAGGAGGGGGGGCGGGACACTGTTTCCATTTAAATGTCTTCTCTATTTCTGCTCTCAGACCTAACAAACAGATGGGGTTTCTGAGTTTCTTGCTTAGTCTGTGATTTTAATTTCTGGCCTATTTTGTTAAATTGGATTCTTTACATATTTCCGTGCTTTCCAGGAAGCTGGCGGCTAAGGTGCCAGGGGATTGAATGGTCCTGTGTACTTTTGGCTGCTGTCAGTGGTGTTTTACTTTTTGCCTTTGGAAATGTAGACTGCAGAGAGCTTTGGCCAACCCCCATAGTTTGTAGATCAGGAACATAGATCCAAAGGAGTCAAAGGCCTGGATTCAAAGTGTTGTTTCTGTCACCCACAAATCCGTGGCCCCTCCAGGGGGTGCGGGTCAAAGTCAGGGTAATAGTGATTGGTAGGATCTGGAGCAGAACCTCTGCCTTCTGATTCACATCTGGGGCTCCTGACCCATGTCTGGGGCTCTTGCCCCTGGGTCAGAGTGAGTGCTATTCCCCAGGCCTGGAGTGTCCTGTTTGACCACTGCTTAGCTTATCACTCACGCTTTCTGCTTTTGGTGAAGCAGGTTTCTGTCTGCCTAGAATGCTGTCCTCTTGCTTGTGTGCCCGACAAACTCTTCCATAAGATTCCTGGCTGCATTCAGATGCCGCTTCCATGAAGTCTTCTTTGACTTTCCTGGGTAGATGTTGATATTCTCTGTAATTTTATATATTCTACTCATTATAATTCTCCTGTAATAATCATATCTGCCTGGTAGGTGTGGCTCAATGGTTGAGTGTTGATCTATGAACCAGGAGGTCACAGTTTGATTTCCAGGCAGGGCACATGCCCAGGTTGCAGGCTGTATCTCCAGTCGGGGGCGTGCAGGAGGCAGCCAATCAACGATTCTCATTATTGATGTTTCTGTCTCTCTCTCTCCATCTCCCTTCCTCTCTGAAATCAATAAAATTTTATTTTTTAAAAAAAATCATGATGAGTGACGCCTAAGTTGTTGGAGGGCAGGCTCTTGCCTAGGCTATCTGCTGCTGAATGAACTCACAGCATTGCTGGCCTTGGCAAGAATATTGGTGAGACTTGCAACAAGTCGGGGAGCTTGCCATCACTCTTTAGTTAGGCTGGCAGTGGCGCACTGCTTTTGGCTAGCGCCCTTTAGCGTGGCTTGATGGAACCTATGTGATATCGAATGGTTAGCAAACATAATTTTAATCAACATATTGTAAATGTTTGTTGTGTTGTTGTTATTTTTTGTTGTTGTTTTCTTTTAAAGAAAAATCCATGTGTACCCATGTGAATAATAAGAAATAGATATTTGGTCTTTGTCCCCCATCCCCTTTCCTGGCACCCTTGGCACATAGCTCCTGAAACCTTTGGGTGCCTCTGAAGTGATATGTGTGTGTTTGTATGCTAATGAGATGATTAGTGGCTGGGGGCTCCTGGATGGTCTCAAATGGGGGCTGGTTGGCAGGAGAACCAACCATATGGTTAGCAAGTTAGCCCTCCCCTGACCATCTACGGAAAGGGGAGGGGCAGGAGGTTGAATCTCCCATAAAAACTGCAGTTGAAGGGTTGCAAGAGCTCCCGGGTAGACAACAAAGAGACATCTATGCACCAGCAGAGTGACACCCCCAACTCCATGGGACAGAAGTTCCTGTCTCAGAACCCTTCCTGCCCTCACCTAATACATCTCTTCATCTGGGTGCTCATTTGTATCCTTTAAAATATCCTCTGTAATAAATTGGGAATAGTAAAGTGCCTTCCTGAGTTTGTGAGCTGAATACATTAGCGAATAATAGAAATTATGGACATGGACAGGAGAACTCTGACTAATAGCCAGTCAGAAGTACGGTGGCCTGGGTTTGTGATTGGCGCCTGAACAGGGACTTTCTTGGGGAAGTGTGTCCGTCACTGGTGGGATGTGACGCTAGCTCCACAGACAGGTCAGCGTGGAATTGCATTGTGGAGTACCCAGTGGGTGTCTAGAGCTCTGTCCGTGTGGGAAAATACCCCCACCTATTGGGAGGATTTTGTGAGTAGAGGAAATGAGAGGTTTTGCTTTTGTTAGTTATTCTGACGAAATAATGCACCATTTTCTGCATTCTCAATGAGGTCTGATAACAAAATACGTGTGATTCTTGTATCCTTTCATCTTTTCAAAGATGATCATGTAAAGATAAATAAACTGTGATCATTCTGTTATCCCTATCTGGCTTACAAATTAATGTCCTGTTTAATTGAAACAACTTTTAAGGAGTCTGATGTCCTTTTTGAGAATTTTTGCAGCATAGAGAGGTTTTGGAGCCTCACGTTTTGTAGCTGTTATTTAGGATTCGGAGGCCGGGTTTGGAGACACATGCAACCCATGTCCACCGCACACAGCCTCATACCAAAAACAGTCATGATACAAACTCAGCAGGCCAGTTTTGGAAATAAGCTGGGAGCATTATGAAAGAACATGAAGATTCCCTCAGCAGTCAAATGCTGCAGTAAAAGAGACTTGATGGAACCTATGTGATATCGAACGGTTAGGAATATCTGTAGCGCATCAGTGCCTCTGCAGCCCACAATAGCACATCTATTTTTATGATCTGATGCATTGTTCACTGGTTGAAGGAGCAGAAAGCCAGTCAGCTAAAAGCTATGCTTTCTAAACATTCACAGCTAAAAGAGAAGACAGCAAGTGTATTGCTAATGAACAGAAAGCCTTCTTTTAGGTTTAAAAATGTAAAACTAAGCAATGAAAATGTGAATTTCACATGTCCCCAAAGTGGTAGAGAAGTACCGTTTATGTCTGTGCTTGTAGGGAATAGATGGCCCACATTTTCCAAATATGACATTGTACTTGCAAGTGAATTAGTTTGAATTGTATATTACAAGTGTCAGGCCTTAGAAGAGCTAAACTAGAATTGTTCCCTGTCCCTTGAAGTAATTCTAGTTATTCCGGTGTAATATCCCACTGAGGTTTATATGGAAATGAATTTTAACTTCTGATAAGGTAAACCATATGCTTTGGAGGGCGTTGCAACCAAGTGCCATAAATAATTATTGTTCCTAACAAATGCAACCTTACGGCAATCTGATCTTATTTTAACGACACGAGTTAGACATGGATGTTAGCCATTCCCGTATCTCCTCCACACTGTCCTTAGAAATCTTGGAATAACAAGAGGGAAGATACCCAGGTGGAAACTTTTTTCTTTCTTCTTTCTCCTCACTTACACAATGTTATTTTATTTTTGAGAAGTGTGCGTTCCACAGAGGAGGCAGATATACCACAGATGTAATGTTACCTTTTTTTCTACTCCTAATTGCTGCAAAGAAAATTGATCGCGTTAGGTACAGTGTGCATGAATTGTCCCCAGGAATTACCTTGGCTCATCCTTTTCCTGTAATTAATAGTTACTAGTTTCAGTAACTGTGAATGCCTAAGCCTCAGAGGGAGCAAAACATTTTTTAAAGAATCAGCTTCCTTTTCCACATCCCAGAAGGAGAGGGCTCCATTTCTCACCTCAGTTCTTACCCTTGTTATCTCTTCACTCAGCTCTCTTTGCCTTACTGTGTGTCAATGAATAAGTCAATTAGCACATATTTCTATACCAGGCGATGCGACATTAAAGGAAGAGTAAGCTATGGTCTTTGTCTTCCTTAAAGCACCTCCTTGGAGCAAATCATGATCACTAGAATGCTAAAGAATTGGAGGGGATAAGGACTTCAGAGAAATGTTCAGGTCACTGAATGGGGTTTCATGAAGAAGGTGAGAATTGATCAATGAACAGGATTTGGGTGGAAGGACAGAAGAAGAGAAACATGGTATGTCTGTTCTCCAAAGGCTTACACTTAATATGTTAGTTTCCCTATGTTGGGGTTGAAATCTATACAATTCAGTATTATGAATTTATATTCTTTCTTTGGATCGAATTCATCTGTCTTGGTCTCGGGAAAAGAAGGGGTGGGAGTACCTAATTAGTGGTACTGGGTCTCTCTTAGTTGAAAATGATTATTTGGGTGAACTCAGTCTCATTTAGGGAAGCCTGCATGGTAGTCTCCCTCACAGCTTTTGGAGACTCCATCCTCTCATGGTGATACTTGTGTGTCATTCTGGTATGGGGCTGGGGTGTCTGGTCTGAGCATTATTCTTCCCAGACACTTGGCTCTGTCTGCTGCTGGTTGAGATGTCATTCATCTTGCCCAGTGTTTGGGTGGTGGTCTCAGTTCTTGCTGAATCCTGGTCTGGTCTCCCCGTGAGTGCTCCCAGGGAGTTTTTCCATCTTGACCGCGGCTTCGTCTCTGCTGCCCCTGTGGCTGCTGACTCTCTGAGACCTCATTGCTGCTCCCATCTGCTCCTCTCCTGGGGCATTCTGCCTTGGGATCACCTTCTCATTGCAGGGACCTCTTGGATCCTTTCCTCCCCACACGCAGGATCTGAGGAACCACTCGTCGTCTCTGCATTATGTACTGCCATTTCTGTTCTACTGCAACCTCGCCCTGTGCAGGACCACTGTTAGAGGACCTCCTTCTAGACCTTCACACGGAAAGTGGAATTGTTTGTTGTTTCATCTTTCTCCGCCTTCTCCGAGGATTTTATCTTCTTGAATCAGTTCTCACAAAGCTAAAAATCTGGGGTATTAGGTCTTTAATATCTTCATTCATCATATATTCTCTCTTAATCTCTCCTACCTCCATGCTGCCCCACTTGAAAAGGCTTTGAATTCCTCTTTGTGTCTAGTAGGAAATTCCCTCCATCATATTCTCCCTTTTCCTACCCTGTGGGCATACCTTCCATTTTGCTTTGGCAAAAAAGAAACAAAACAAAACACACAAAAACCCTTATACTTAACGATGCGGAAAGCTACAAGGAAAGAAAAACCACCACAAAATACTTAGCTCATCAAGAGGACAGATGCTTTAAGAAGTACTTCACAAAATTTATCTACTAATAAATACAATATATGACCCAACAGTATTTTCCTGCTTTACAATTCAATGAAATAGTGAAAGGTGGTGACTGCTTTGGATTTTAAGATTTTAGGATTCCTGATACCAACTCAGTGGTATGTGTGGGATGTGATAAGACTAAATGTTGGGCATCATCAAAAAGCTAAAGGATGACACCGAGGTTCAGATTCCTCTGTATTTTACAACCCAGAGGACAAGGATCAGATATGGAGTCCATCTCCCCAAACTCGCCTGATTAAGAGAACAATGCTAAATGCAAGGTGTTATTCCTGATGAAACCCTGGAACAGAAAAAGGGCATCAGTTGAAAAACCAGTGAAGAATAAAGTCCAGAGATTAGTTAATAATAATGTACCAATTGGGTTTCTTAGTTTTCACATATGCATCATGGAGACTTAAGATTTTAACATCAGAAGAATCTAGATTCGAGGATTTAGGAGCTCTCTCTGCTATCTATGTGGCTTTTTGTGTGCATTTAAAATTGTCGTGCAATAGAAAGGTCATTAAAAATAAATTATTTGTATCTGTGGACAAAGCCAGAAAGTGAGAAGCAAAATACAAACTGTTGTATACATGGTTACAATCCTGTTCCTATATTTTAAAATACTTTCTGTTCTTTAATATTTTCAGAGTATTTTAAAAAACTAAGAATGTTAAGTAATTAAAAAACCCTATATTTCTTTCTTTGCATATATAAAAATTTCTCATTGTTTTATTTATACGTGCTATTATCAATAAATAACCCTTTAGATATCCTATATAATAAAAGGGCAATATGCAAATTGACCCTAATAGCAGAATGACTGGGAATGACACATACTGACCACCAGAGGGCAGGTGCTCAATGCAGGAGCTGTTCCTGGTGGTCAGTGCACTCCCACAGGGGGAGCTATGCTCAGCCACAAGCCAGGCTGATAGCTGCCAGTACAGTGGTGGTGGTGGGAGCCTCTTAGCAACTCTAAGGATGTCCAACTGCAGCTTAGGCCTACTCCCTGCTGGCAAGTGGACATCCCCCGAGGGCTCCGGGGCTGCCAGAGGGATGTCTGACTGCCAGCTTAGGCCCGATCCCCTGGGGAGCAGGCCTAAGCCAGCAGATGGACATCCCCCAAGGGTTTCCAAACTGGAGAGGGCACAGACCAGGCTGAGGGACAAATTTTTGTGCACCGGACCTCTAGTATTTAGGTAAAAAGAAATGCCTCTCTTCTAGCACCTTTGATAGTCTGATCAAGCGATCCAGCATTTAATTGATTTAGTTAAGATAACATCTTTTTTCTTTTTTTTTCCTTCCAAATTTTCTTTTAGCCACAGCTGATTTTGTTATGTTTCCAAATTTTCTTTTGTAAGGATGTATTTTTCCAGTTTCAGTTTATGATGTGTTTTTTTTCTCTTACAATGATGATGGTGACATTTTTCAAATCTCATTAAAACTGCCCACCACTCTCGTTATGTACCCTCAGTCCTGTCATTACCAAAATTAATCTTTTTCCCTAGGTGTGTAAGCACCTCAACAAAATGCATCTTTCCAGCTACTGAGCTGAAGCGAAGCAGCAGCTAATTTAACAGCTTTGACTTGGTCAATAATGTTGACCTGAGGAAAACGCCAACTGTCTTTCACCTTCCTGTTGGTCAGCATTATGAACTCCGCAGTCTAATGAAATGCATGCTTCTGTGTAAGAGGAGATGGCATGAAATTCAATCTGTATTTAAGGATGATGAAAATTGCTTGTCTTCTTACCTCCTTGTAAAGGCTACTTTGATGGAACTTTTCTTTCTGTAAACTCAGCTTTTCTTAAAATGAAATCTACATTTTCAATGGGAACCAGATTAAAGGATGATGCCTACCATAATTTAATAGCCTCTACAAATGTAACTAGACAGTTCAGATTAAATAAGATTCCTATTATCCTTTAGGCTAGACTCAGGTTTGCAAAAAAAAAAAAAAACTCACGGCATCCAAGTTTGGACTATGGTGGTTGTAATATATTACATTATATGCCATGTTCCTATTCTAAGTCACTGATGGACATCAAATGTTAGAGTGAGGGTATCATGCCTGCAAGACAGGAATAAACTCTCAAATGATAGAATACTATACATGGAAAAATCTATTGCAACCTGCTGCTTAGTGCTTTGTTTCTAAGCATTGCTTCTGTGGTCATCTCTCTGTCTTCTCTTCTTTGAGTTGAGGCTCCATCAGGCTTTAAAATGACCCACCTTCTCATCCTGATGCCAGTCTGTTCACAGCATTGGTTTTTTTTTTTAAATGTTTTATTGACTTAGAGAGGAAGGGAGAGGGAAAGAGGGATAGAAAAATCAATGATGAGAGAGGACCGTTCATCGTCTGCCTCTTGCATGCACTCTACTAGGGATCAAGCTCACAAACTAGGCATGTGCCCTGACCAGGAATGGAACTGGTGACCTCTTGGTTCATGGGTCAAAGCTCAACCACTGAGCCAACGAGCCATGCCACAGCTTTGCTTTTGTTCAGCATGCTGGGTTCCTGGCAGTCTTCTGTATGGTGTATGAGATTTTTACTGGTGACAACACATGTGTCCCAAAATAGTCAAGTGGTTCCTGATTTTCCATCCTAAAAATCTATGCCCCGTTTTGAATTTCCTTTTGGTTGTATTCAATGTTAACTTCCAGGGTTAACGTGTAAAGTCTTTAAGGGAAGCTGAAGAGCATCATCACATTCACTCTGCAAAATTAGTCTCCCTGCCCACCCCCCACCCCCATGCTGGTGCTAAATTAGTACTGATGCCCCCATCCCACAATGATGGTGGCATTGAAAATGGGGGGCTTTTTAAAGCATGACATGCTTACTAATATATGCTTTCTTCTGAGCCTTGTTTTTTTTAAAAAAAACTCATTGATAAAAATTTTAAAACCCCCTACAGAAAGCCTCAATTTCCCTTACTTGAGTGTTTTCCTTACCTTTAGGTGTGTGGACTTTTCTTAATTTGAGGTTTAAGCTGTTTTAACTGGAAGTGTGTCTCAGCTTCAAATAAGGTGGCTTTTGTTGCTGTTTCGTTAATTCTGGTATCAAAATGTCAGCTTCTAGTCTTCTGCCTGCTTTGTAAAGAACATCAGTGGTTGAGAGTATTTGCTAATTATATTTGACTAGAGGCCTGGTGCACAATTTTGTGCATGGGTAGGGTCCTTAGGCCTGGCCTGTGATCAGGGCCAATCAGTGCCTTCCTTCTCCTGGCTGCCAGCTGCTGGCTGCCCGCTGGACCTTCCTTTGTTCCACGCTGCCCCCTGGTGGTCAGCACATCATAGCAAGTGGTCAAACTCCTGGTCAGTCGAACTCCTGAGGGGACAATTTTCATATTAGCCTTTTATTAAATAGGATTACTTATTTAATAAAATAGGATTACTGGAAGGTCATATGGAGGCTTAGAGAGTGTGTGTTTGTGGGGAGGGGGGTTGTTGAGAGTGCTGATGGATGATGACCCTTGGGGCCCCCAAGGGCAGATGAATGGGGTTGGACATGAGGTGTTGGCAGTGACTGACTAAACCACAGTGAGAGATGTGGCTCTAGCTTTGGGGAACTTTCCTCATCAGCTCACATTCACAGTTGTCAGTCTGGTTTCCTCTGACATTGAGGGGTGGAGAGATTCAGAGACCTTGTATAATGTTTGAGTGTGACCTACTCAAGAGCACCTGTTTGAACTGTCCCGTCATTCCAGTCATGCTTTAGGGGGCCCAGAGTTAGAGCCTCAGAGTGGTGATTGGTTGTTGCTCTTTAGCCAGAATCCTCTGAAGGTGTTAGATTCTTAATATCCTCTCTCTTAGCAGTTATGGACATACATACTTTAAAAGAAAAAAATAACCAACTAAAGAAAACGTAGGAAAGACAAAGCCAGCTCTTAGCTGCTTTCAGAATCTTATTTTGAAGTCGGGAGACTCCTTTGGAGAAAATAATGTAATGCCACGGACTCCTCCCAGTGGAGTCCATTTGATCAGGGTTTACATAAATCAGATAAATTGCTTTTCTACAAGCTACAGCAGAAGGTGTGAGGCTTTTGATAGCCATTATTTCTGGACTTAAATGTTCTTTAAATAGTGGGATGTTAAAATACGACTCTTTCTGTCCCATGGAGGGATGCTCACAGGCAGAGGACAAGGCAGTAGGAGGCAACAACTCCCTCAGTCCAGAGTCAGATGCTGGACCAGGTAAGCAGGACTTACAAAGAGCTACCTGAGAACTCTTGACAACCCATTTCATCCCATCAAAAGGTTGGGGAAGGAAGAGAGGAATTGGTGAGTGGAGACAGCATTTCTTTGGACAGAGCTGACAAATTCTTCCCATCATCGGGAATAGGAGAGCCTGGTGAGAAGAGCTTTAAAGACCACTTCTGGATAACTCCTGTGTTTCCAGGAGGTCGGGGAGGATGGCGGACTGGGCTCTGCCCCACGCCTTGCAAAGCTGAAGAGGGAGAGCTGGCCGGGGCAGCCCTGGACAGTCGGGTAATGGGCTCCAATTGTACAGACCTGCACCCCCTGGAATCATATTTTAAATATGTGTGTATGTCATTTGGGTTCTCTGGGAAGTAGGTGCTGACCTAGAATATGAAGAGCTATGATTTATTGGGGGAGAAGGACATTCCTGTAAAAAATGATGTGGGGAGAAGCAGCATTGGACAGGGCAAGCCTGAGACCACATGTGAACTCAACCAAATCTGGGACAGTCAGGGGTAAACTCCCAAATGAAGGGTGTTTGTTAGAGGAGTCCCGTCTTGGGCCGGCCTTAGCACCTCTGTGTCCTCAGTCACTGGCTGGGGGCAGCCAGGAAGAATGTGGCTCTGCCCAGTGCGGCCGCCAGGGTGATGCCTATGAGGGCTGTCAGCTAACTGTACCTTCACAACTGACACAGTGCCTTCCTTGAAGAGAGATCGAAGCATATCTCCATGGCTACCAAGAAGGGCAAATGCTTCTTCATATGTTTTCCAGCCATTCCAGCATTTCCAAAGCAAGTATTTCTGAGGGGAATCTAGACACCTATTAGGGCCGTGAAAGGCTTTTGACTAGAATATAGAGGCTGATGAAGAATATTCTGTATTCTGGAAGGGAAGGCTCTGCAGGTGCCTGGGCATTCTGACCATTCTGCCTTTGATAAATGTTACATCCCAGCAGTGAATGGGAGATGCTGAGGGCTGGGGGATAGGTCGGCTGGAAGATCTTCCTGCTTGCCAGTTTATCCCATTCTGTTTTGTTAGAATGCTTTAATCTTGACAAATAAAGAATAACAGGGTACTGCAGAGTAAGGAGGATCTACTCTTTGTTTGGAACTTTTCTCAGAAAAAGTCTTTGTGGACCTGTACCAAACCCACCTCCCACATCCTGTCCCCCTCTCCCCCGCCCTGTCTCCTGCTTTGTCACAAAGGATGGCATTGAGTGTGGCAGAAGGTGCTATTGTCTGGGGACGGCCTGACTGAGATCTGGTGGCTCTCAGCCAGTGGAAAACTTTCCTCCTCTGCTGAGTCACCTTGGTGAGGCACATTGTCCTTCCTCTTCCACAAACCCTGCTCCCCCTCCCCCCCAGCTATCTCATGCTCTCTCCTGCCATTTCCACTTGTGCTGGATTCTTTTCTGTAACCTTTGGCTGTACTAGGAGGCACACAGATAGGGCTGTGTTTTTTAGTTTTAACTTTATTGATGGATCCCTGGTTCTTTGACAAAGTGGGCCATATTTGGACAGCTACCCCTGCATCAGAATGTGCTGTGCAAAGAAGAAACCCACAGCAGCAACAATGCAGTGGTTACTAACATGCCATTTTTCTGTCATGAATGGTATGCATTGGATGGACTGGTTGGTTGAGGATGGCAGGGACACTAAGGAGCATCTAGCCCAGATCATTTATTTTATGGCTCAGAGATCCAAGCTCGGAGAGGGCAAGTGTCTTGCCCAAGGTCATAGATCCCGTAAATGTGAGACTTAGGATTCTAGCTCCTTCTCTTCACTCTGCTTTGTTCTGACTCATGTTGGTGCAGAGACCATTAGCCTATGTCAAGGAAACCAGAAGAGATTTTGCCACTGTGTAAGCTGCAGGATGGTTTGGACCCAGGATCCTCAGCTCTAAGGATATATCTGATTCCAGGAAACACACTATGAGGACTAAAGCCAAATTTCCTTTTGCATTCTACCTATATTATAAATTAGGAGCCTCTGAACTTTGTAGGCTCACATTTTAAGGTAGAGGAATTTTTAAATATGAAATACAGATGAATCTATCTTCTGGATATTTGTAGAGTGATGGATGTGAGAAATAGGGAAGGGTCCCTGAATGTTCTCTTACATTTCTGTAGCCCTGGAATCCCTTCCTCAGCTTCTCTACATAGAAAACATCTTGTTCGTCCATTTCTCCCTCACTAGTGCCCTATGATCTTACCTGCAGACCGATGATCCTCCCATCTGTGTCCCCACCACGTCTTAAGATGCCCAGTGTGGCACTCGTGACACTGACATTTTGCTGCCCATATCCATGCCTTTTTCCTGGCTGTGCTGTGAGTTTGAGTGGCAGGGAAGAGCAGCTCTAA
Organism: Murina feae; assembly: GCA_004026665.1. NCBI lineage: Eukaryota > Metazoa > Chordata > Mammalia > Chiroptera > Vespertilionidae > Murina > Murina feae. The sequence goes on from PVJC01005003.1 coordinate 36,589, forward strand.
AGCCTATTACAGATATTAGAATCTGATGCATGTTCAATATATATATCCATTGAAGCAATAGATAATAAAATCTAATTAATTCAAATGAGTTAAGTATAATAACATATATAGTAATTAGCATCAATGCAGCCTTCTTTCTTATTACACAGTGTTTTTATTTATTGCCCTAATTGATTTTAATATCAAACCCATCAAGAAGGTAGTGTTAGAGGAAGGCAGTGGTATTTAGTGTTATTTAATGGGAGAATTGAGATTGCAGCCCAGGAGTTCTGACTCCGAGCCACAATGCTCTAACCTCTCCATGGAGGTGTTAAATACCAGGCCTGGCCTGATGCCAGTTTGATACTTTTCACATGTTCATGACTAAATGAGAAAAACAAGAGTAATAAGTGAGATGTTTAAAATGCTCAATTAAAAAAATAAAAGATTGTTCTTTATATTTTTGTTTTAAAAATGTCCTTTATAAAATAAAATGATAGTAACAGCATATGGTATATTGAAAAAAATCCTGACTGTACTATGATTTGTATGAGAAACATTTTTTACAAATTTTGGAGCATTTCCAGTCTGCTAACTGCAAAGCCTGGGAATCACCATTACCTTGGTGGAAAATCTCAACTTGTTAATTTTTCTCCCACATCTGCCTCTGGAAGAGAATGATGTGAAAACAAACTCGTGTTAGAAATTTAATCAAGACAAACATCCACCCTGAAACCATATGGGGCGTGTCCTGGAATCAGAATATCCCCAATCTAATTTTTCATGTTTATTTAGTTACAGCCCTGGAAACTAAGGGCTCATATTCAGAATAATAGCTGTACTCACATTATTCTTATGAGGTTGTCTTTTATTATTATGGTATTTCCTGATGTTTTAGCGGTAGTTAAAAACATCTATTTGATGCTATTCCACAATAAGATTTAAAATGAGTTTTATTGCTACTTCTCATTTAAACCTCATCTTAAATTAATATTCTACTATTTCCCGAGCATCCTGGACAATTCCCTTTTTCTGTGTGTTCACAAATTAGGTAACGCCACAAACTTCCCCCTTTGCAACCCAGAGGCTAATCCAGAAAGCAGTGGTTTGGTCTTGAGCTTGGGCCATTCCCACTCTGTGGCCATTGAACTTGTGCTGAGAAGGGAACATGGATGGGTCATCACCCTGGTGGCATTTGGATCCCCTTTCATAGCGAAGAGGTGCCGCTGGCTGGTTGGTCAACGGCATTTCCCTGTCTCTTGGCCCTTGCCTTTATGAATGAATAGTCTATATTTTCAATCTCTTCTTTTCTCGAGGAAGATGGTGTTCATGAGTGTCGGCATTAATGGCATAGTTTTGCATCCCTGAGGTTAAAAGCTTTCCTATGTCTCATTAACTCACTGTGGCATTTCCCTTTTAATATTGTCTGTTCACCCCTTTTTGGCTCATCACAGCTCAAATGATCACAGTTTGCAGAGGCAGACATAACAGAGGCGGATGCTATGGAGATACAAGCTGAGTGGTGGGTGCCTCCTTGCTAAGCCTATTCTTGGCTAACAGTTTTTAAAGTTAAGAGCACGCTACATGACACTAGTATAACAAAGGGGCAGTCAAGCAGGCTTTGCACTGACCTGACTTTAAGCCCACCTGTTTGTGTCCAGTGGTGTTGGGATACTCACTTAACCTCAATTCAGTTTCTCTACCTATAAAATCGATGTAATTATGCTAATATCATGGATTTCAGGGGAAGGTAAAATAAGAACACAATATTTGCCTAGTATCTAGCAAAGTACTCGGATGGACTCTGTCCTGTGTGTTATCGTCCGGGTGGTACTCCAAGAACTCCTTTTAATCCAAAGCTGTGTCTGTAGACAGTAGCCAGCGAGAAGCCTTCTTACTCTCTCCATGTGGCCTCTCGAGGCAGAGTCTCCACTCTTGTGGAGGATACAGAATGTGGAGGTCTTGAGCCCTCTCTCCAAATCCCTCCTTGCTTCTTCTCAAGAAGCGAGGCCTTTGATATAACTAGGTCACATTGTACCTCAGCGACTGAGCCACCTCTTCTAGTGGGTGGGACCACTGCACATAACCTTTCTCTTGCTTGTCTTCCCTCCCGGTGGTGAGTGAGTCAGGCCTTGCTCCCTGAACAGACCTAGCCCTCTCTGGTGCTCACTTCCCTCCTTCCTGACCTTTCATCAGTATTTATAGGTTCTTAGTGACACGGACTCTTATGCCCTTGGCCACAGAGGGACAAGATTTTAAGACTTCCCTATTCACCTGAGAGCTTTGCCTTGGAGTTTTGGCTACTTTGGTCCATTGTGTCTCAGTTGTCATTGCCATTTCCTTGACTCTCTCTGACAATTTCATGGGGAGGCTGAGCAAGTCCATTCCTTGGTCTTTTATCTCTAGCAGCCTCTGACACCATGTGTCACTGGGAAGGTAAAACATAAAATTAAGGGCAGAGTTAACTTTATGGATACCTGCCTGTAGGTGGCGTAGTGGACGACATATTTACACATAAGAAAGCTCGGGGAAGGTGGGGTGATCCTGCTTCATTGTTGGGATTAGAGCAGAAGTTCACAGACCTCTCCACTTGAACAAGGCAGCATTCTGTTCCAGACTTAATCCTCCATCCTGCCCCAGAACCAGGGAAACAAGAGAAAGCAGTCAGCTCACCTAGCATCTTCCCCGTATGCTCTTGTTGTCTGGTTACATTTTGTTTGTCCAAAGTTGAGGTGGAGGCAAGCGTTTTTTGAAATTACTCGAACCTTTAAACTTGTTACAAATGTCAGTTCTTGGTGACATAGTCTCCCCAGAAGACATAATAACATGTGACATATTGATAGGATCGGGGCATTCACAGGCAGTGGGTATATATCAGGCATAGGGTGAGAGACTGCAGAAATGATTGGGATGAAAGTTATTGCTAGCCTGGGGCTGCTCTCTGCGTAACTGCTGCAACTCTAGTTGGGAGCTCTTTGCACGTGTATTTTACACCCTGCCAGCCTTCTGCGCTGCCATTCTCTCCCCTCTCCTGGAGATTTCTCTGTTTTGTTAGAAACAAGGCAGCCAGATGCCATCCTCTTGGTGTCTCAGTGCTGGATTTGTGTGGGAGGGATGCACCTACATTCACACTCATTTACAATTGTAAATGCTGTGCAATTATGATTTAACAGCGAGTATTTTATCACATCCTCCAATTCTCAGATTAAAGAACAATGATAACAGGGTTAGATGACTACTGGAAAACAAACAATTTTAAAATCAAGGTGTGGCCTGCTATCTCAGATGCTTTCTACATAACACGTTATATGTAGAGCAAAACCTCTAAATATGACCAGAAGGGTTTACATTTCTTTATTTGCAAAGACTCAGATGAGTTTGTGCCCCAACATGAAACCTCCTATGACTTGGACTAGAGGTCTGCCAAAGAGTTCAGAGCTAGCATTGACTTTATAAATCATTTAAGCCCACTCTCTCATTGTAGGGTAGGGAAAGGAAATGCCCAGAGAAGAAAATAACTTGCCTGAGCTTCTCCGTGGAAGAGTTGGAACTCACCAGCTCTTGCTAAACTGCTGCCACTCACCTTCTCTCAGCTTAGTATAGCTCTGAATCCCTAAATAATTAGAGTTCGGCTCACACATTTTGAAACTTCTTCTTTTGCTTGCTTATTGTTTCACATGTGCAGGCTTGTCTAACTGACTTTATAGGTTGAGGGCAAGAGCTGCATCTTAAAGCTGTTCTGTCATGAAGATAGATTGAAGCGAATCATTTAGTGGAAAGATCCAGTAATTATTCATTGTTGGATTGAAATATCCAAATATTTTATCTACATGATCCCAAATAAAAGGATACTAGGAAATTAAAAAAAAAAAAATCTGAACGCTTTAGATTTCTTCCTGTTGGATGGTATGTAGATTATGAGCATCTCAGGACAAAGTCTGCATTAGAGCAATTTTTCACTTATGTAGTGGGTGCTGATATAAGTATTTTATGAATAAATGAATGAATAGATAAGTGAATGAAACAGTCTGGGTTAAGAATTAATAAGGAAAGAAAGCTATGGAACAGAAGGGTGGGGAGAGGAACAAGCTTATAAGGAAAGGCTGGCTTCTCAGGATACCCATGCTCGTCCTCATGTGGGTCCTGAGCCAGAATGTGACAGGCAGACTGAGAGGTCTCTCTTGGGGGTGTGGGCTATGGTACCACTCTGCTGTCTTGTCATGCATCTCTTCTAACTCACCAACCTTGAGCCCTTGAGAGGGAAAGTAGTATTTAACATGGAGGGGAAGATGAAGTTCCTAAAATGTTGTTCTCAAGATCCCATCAATTGAGGCAATTCAAAATGCCAAGGAAGGTAGCCTGTAACAGGCTCCTGACAGGTTCATGGGATAGAGTGCAAATGGGGCAGTTTGGTTGGTGGCAGATGGGTGTTTATAAAGACTTTGATGTCCTTGGGCCCATGTTTATTTCATGGAATCCCAACCCATTGCCCTTCAGTATACTATTGTAATTATTATAACAACTTCTGCTGCATCCATCAATGATCATCTCTCACTCGTGGCTAATACCAGCAGCATCCTTGGAACACCCGTTCACCCAGTCCAGCATTCTCCCTGGCATTGGTCCCCATGGTTGTCTCACATCCACTTCTAAGTAGCCTCATGGCATTGAGCATGGTTCATTCATGCGTTCATTCATTCAACTACCATTTACTGGAGGTCTTCTATTTATTAGTGTGCAAGGATATGAAGATGAAAAGACACCTTTGTCTGTGTTCACAGTGCTCCCTGTGTAGTGAGCAGAGGGAAATAAGACCTCCGGCCTTAATTTGACTTCATAAGATCTCCTTGACAAGCCTGTGGCTCCCAGAGAAGCAGAGAGATGTGTGATAGCTCACACAGAGATTACACTCAAGGGAGCATTTGCTCTGGTGTGAATCACCGCTGCCCAGGGTCTGCATCTTGCTGTCTCAGAAAATCTGATTTTGGCAGTTTGCTGAGAAGAGCTCTGTCCCTTAGGGCAGGCTTGTATTTGACATGCTTGTAGCACTTGATTATATCCGATATCTCAGAATGTCAATTTAATAATTTACAGTAACTGTCATATGGGTCAGACGTTTATCTCAGACAGACCAGGATATTCTCACCTTGAAGGGAAGGGAAGGGAAGTGATCAGAGGGTTCCTTAAGAGCATGTGCAATGAGGAAGGTATCAGTAGTAACAGGTTCCTTAGGCTGCTCAGTCCATCTGGATGGTGTATAGGAGGTGGCTGTTCTCAAGCCGTCATCGGACCCCTCTCTAAATGACAGGCCGTACCACCTCCCCAGTCCCTTGTGCTCTGGGGATGTGGCTGTTTGATGTTTTGAGGTGTAAAGTATTTAGAGGAACAGATTGATTATGTTTTTTAGGCTGTGCTCCACAAATATATATACTAGAGGCCCGGATACACAAAATTCGTGCATGAGACGGGTGTCCCTCAGCCCAGCCTGCACCCTCTCCAATCTGGTACCCCTTGGGGGATGTCCGACTGCTGGTATACCTGATCCCACAGGGCTGGCAGGGGAGGGCAGTTGGGGAGGACCAGGCTGGCAGGGAAGGGCAGTTGGGGGCCATCAGGCCTACAGGGGAGGGCAGTTGGGGGGACCAGGCCTGCAGGGGAGGGCATTTGGGGGGAACCAAGCTGTCAGGAGAGGGCAGTTGGGTGCAACCAGACTATATATATATATATTTACTAGAGCATCGTATTTCATACTATTTTTATTTTGATCAAAATAAAGCATTTGTATATTTTTAAATAATAAAATATTAAATGACGAAAAACAACAGTCTACTGCTCGCCCCTTCCCATTCTTCCCTAAGGAAGTTTCTGTTGCAGTTTCTTTCACTATTTGCTTCCTTTTCCCTTAAGGTTGTGCTTGTATTGCTATCTTTTACACAATTTTATTCATTATCTGTTGTCCTTCTCTTACAGTCAAGGAAGATTCAGTTAGCTAATTACTCCCCACTCCACCTTGCCTGCCCTTCCTCTTCCCACCCTCTCCTGGGAGCCAGGGTTAACAGGAAACCTCAGGTGGGCTTTGAAATGTTTGTACTATGCTGAGTGTGCAGTTGGAATCTCCATGCTCTGACCTAAGGGCTGAGACTGTGGACAAGCCATTTCAAATTTAGGACTCTGGGTTCCCTCCCCCTCAAAGTCATAGTGGTGATACTTGCCCTGGACCTGCAGGGCTCTTTTGAATGAATAGTGAAGAGCCATAAAGCTTGATGGGAAACATTTTTTACTGGAGACATTTTTAAGCATGTGAAACAAACAAACAAACAAACAAACAAACAAACAAACAATCCCTTCTCTCCGGACCCAGGTAATTTTTTAATAAACCTCAGCAAACTGTCCTTAGCTTGTTCAGCTTTGCACCACGTCACCCTCACCTTCTGCAGAGCCTTCCCACTGTGACTGCCCCACCCACTTCTTTGGAGAAAGACTCAAAACAAGGTACAATGCCATTGATTAGGCTTCCTTCTGCTTAGCAAATTATAATCACACAGCAGTTCTCCTTTCTTGAAATTACTCTCAAATCACCTTGATTGGGGTTTACAGTGTCCCAAATTCCTCAATCATGCATTTACAGACATTCTCTGGTTTTATTTCCCCAGACGGCTGATCTCACCCTTTATAAGTGTATTTTACTAGCTTAATTCTCACACGGCAACCTTATTTCTCTTCTCTTTGCTTCCTAAGACCTAATCACCCTGAAGAAATCAACTTCAGAATTTCCTTTTTTCCTGACGCCTTTGTGGACTTCCCAGTTAAGTCCAGATTCCTATGCTCTCCCTGGTCTGGACAGGTCCCCTCTCTCCCTGTTACAAGTTGGGTTCTCTGGAAGCAGATACTGAGGAGAGGGAGTGTAGGGTGTGAAATGTTTATTAGCAGTCAAGCCCTGTGAAAGGAAAGGGGAGGAAGCAGGACTGGGCAGAGGGAGGAGTTCTAACACCAACAGGACAAAGGTCAGGAGCAAATATTGTAAGTCAAAGTCATGCCTTGTTAGACTGGAATGATCAGGGCTTTTATTTTGATATTTTATTGATTTTAGAGAGGGAGGAAGAGGGAGAGATAGAGAGATAGAAACATCAATAATGAAAGAGAATCATTGATCGGCTGCTTCCGATGCATCCCATACTGGGGACTGAACCTGCAACCTGGCATATGCCCTGACGAGAATCGAACCATGAGCTCCTGGTTTATAGTCAACAACTGAGCCCTGAGGGCCGGGCTACTTTGCAATTGTTTACTTGGAATGCTTCTGACATTATAAGAAATAGGTATTAGTAGTCAGGTCTTTTTTATAAATGAGCAATAGACAGGCTTATTTCCTGGGTAAGTTTGACATCATTCAATGTGTGCCTAGCTCCTGGCTTAAGCACTTATATTTCTGTAATTTGCTCGCTGATTGCTGTAATCTCAGGGCATTGTGAACTCCTAAAAGGCATATTTGTGAATTTATTGTTCATCATAGTGCTATATTAGGGCTAACAATGTTGATTAAATAAATGAATACAGGTCTGGAAAAGTAATTTGTCTAACTTGGTGAACTGCAAATCTTACAATCAAATTAGATAATAAAACTGATATTTAAGGAAAGTCATATATACCCCTTACCCCTTGCTGCACTGTAGTTGTTTTATTATCAACCTCTTAAAATACTTTTGAAAAAAATAGCCTTGATTTTGGCTCTTGATTTCCTTAGCTAAACTTTCCAGTTACATTTATCAGATACTTTCCCCTTGGCTTTCGCTTACCAATGAACATAGTTGTCCATTGACTTGAACTTGATCCTTTTTTTTTCTTTCTTTCAGATCTCTGCAGCTTTTCTTGTTATGTCAACTCTGTTTTTCTTAAGATTGCCATCTATTGACAAATTTTCTTTCTGTTTACCGCATTTGTTTCTTTTCCATTTTGTTCCCTTACTCTGGGACTATGCTGCTCTTAAGCTTTAACATTGAGGGCTTTGGTTAATGTATTCATTCTGTTTATTGCTGGATGCCTCTATAAAGAATGAACAAGTCTCTTGAGACCCAAGTGGGAATGAAGCAAGGCTGTCAATGAAGGCCTCAGAAGAGGGAAGAATAGACGAGATTCATTTTTGCTGTTGAAATCACTGCTGTAGTTACTTGACATGAGCACATCGTGGGTCCAGGACTTGCTCTGTAAATGAGCACCTGCTCCCTGCGGGGGTAGCCATTGCAACTTGGGAGTGACCTTGGTGATAAATGCCTGTCCGGGCTGTGTTGGTGTGACAGTATTACCCTTTGAAGGTCATCTTTCTTTCTTCCTCTCACAATTTGCTTTAACCTGTTACCTTAAGATGACTTTATTTCCTTTGTGGCTTTTTTTTTTTTGTCCTGTGGCCAAATCAATGTGGTTATGAAAAGGTCAGCAGCTTCTGAAATGCCTTTGGTTTGTAATGAAATATAAGGCCCATTTTCAAGATTCTTTCCCCCCTTCCGCCTGCCCCTTTCTCCTTTCCCTCCCACCAAGAATCGATTTCCGGAGCCCCATCTGTGTTTCCTCTAAATGACTCTTCTTTACAGGTGTTAACATTGCGCTCAAGTGCGAAACGCCGTTGCCCCATTTTAAGGAGGCACGTCCTGTTGGAAACCCAGTATGTTCTCCATTCCCTCACACCTCCTGGTAATTACCCTTCTTCCGCCACAGTTTGTGGGTGACTGTTTTGCTGTATTAATGGCCATTTAGGCCTGCCTTTTGTGGAAACGATGTATAGAGCTTTTGTGTCTGAATACTGAGCTGCAGGATCCTGTATAGCATTTGCTTTTGTGTTTCTAGTATTGGCAGAACATAGCTGTGTCCTGCAGATCCTGAGGTGGCAAGAGGCGCTTCTATTGTGGTACTTATTGGCACCACTGAGCGCTAATGGATGGCTACCAGATAATGAGTATATATCAGAAGTCTAGCCTTCCCACTTTCATTGTGTCTTAGGACACACAGGACCATTCAGGGCAAGGTGAGCATAATTACATGATTTCTTTTAAATGACAAATCAGTTTTGGCTGAATTCCCCCATGTTCTCCCTTCCAGGAGCTAAAAGTAAACAAATTACTCAGAGAAGCCTTGGGACGAATCAGATAGGTAAACAGATTGCTTACTCTGTCTTAGGCCTTGGAAGCATTTGGTCAGGTGATCTTTGTAAACACTAGCCAATCATACTCAGGTCCCCAGGGCCCTAAAAAAGGCGCATAGGTGTACCATGATTTAGTTGCTCCATCTCCATCTTTTTCTTTCTCCATTCTAACCTACAAGCACTCTTTGTTCTAGCCTTAGTGAAGAAATTGCAGATCCTGTAATAAACCATGCCTCGCCTCTTGGTGCCTCACACACTCTGTGCTCTTCCTTTAGGTTTCTTTTCCCTACAGTGGTCTCCTGTTGGTCCCTGCGGCAGTCTCCCACTCTGCACCACCAGCAGATACACTGGCTCATCACCCTTCATTGTGAAACCTTCAGTGACTCCCTTCCCTACAGGTGGAATTGACTATCTCTAACTTCATGCCACACTGTACTCCATAGATTGTTGTACCTGTCGTGGTACCCGTCCATTTTTGGCCCAAGTGTCTGTCTAGACCCTATGCTATCCAATAGAACTCCCCACAAGTGAAGGGAACGTGTTCACAATAGTAGCCAGCAGCCACATGTGACTATTAAACACTTGAAATATGGCTAGTGCAAGTGACGAATTGAAAATTTAATGTAATTTATATAGTTGGTTGCTGCTGCCATAGTGGACAGCACAGGTCTAGATGAATGGTTTTCACACTGGAGAATGTATCAGTATCTCTTGCAGAACTTATTAAATAAAGCACAGATTTCCAGGGCCCATCCCAAGAGTTTCTGATTCAGTCTACTTTAGAGCATGAAAATTTAAATTTGTAACAGGTTCCTAGGTGATGCTGATGTTTATGATTGGGGGTGGGGTGGGGGTCATTCTTTATAAACTAGTGGTCGAGACCAGTGTTGGCAAATTACAGCTTTCAGGTCAGCTTTGATCAGCTGCCTGTCTTTGAGTATATTTTATTGGAAATAGCCTGTCCACTTGTTCTCTTTGTCTATGGCTGCTTTCACACCACAATGACAGAGTTGAGTAGTTGTAACAGGGATCTACATGTGAAAACAAAAATATTTGCCATCTGACCCTTTATGGGAAGTTTCCTCACCTTTGGTCTCTATAAATGCAACTGTCATCTTTATAGCTTTAGCCCCTGCAAAAATGTGTGGCACAGAGACGTCAGTGAATGAATGAATAAATGAATGAATGGATAAAGCAAGCATTGTATAGACTCTCAGTTGAGTATAGGTATTGACTTTATTTATGATAGATTATTGTAAGATTTTTACAAGTTTTGAAACAATCTATTTGAGTCATTGTTACTTGAGCCTTGAGGCATTTAAAATTCATGTCCCTTAACAATTTGATCAAGGCGAAAACTTTGAGTAAAAGTCAATGAAACAGAAAAGCCACATTATTTTGAGAGGTGAGAATAGTGCCCATTTATGTTAGTATTTGTAGGAGTCTAATTGGAAAGCCATTTCATCCTGGGACTAACTAAGTAACCTTCTCCCGCACCTGGGAAGGGCAGCTTCCAGTACCTGACCCTAGTGCCTCTGCTGTGCCCCCCCCCACCCCGCCCAGAGCACAATTAGGGGAGCTTTCACATTGGTTTGTCTTGCCATTCCCTGCAGGCTGCTGAAGTCATGGGTGTGGGGAACAATTTCAAGGTCCAAGTACCATGAACTAAGATTTTTTTAAAGTCCCATTGAAGTGAAGAGAATAGCCTTTAAACATGGTTTTCTTCTTTCCTCTTTCACATGAGCAAAAGAATCGGGGCAAAGAATAGGTTAGAATAGCCTTCACTTACTAGTAGCAGCATCTAAAATTGCTATCTAGTCTGAAGCCTGAAGTTATTCTTGATCTTTTCTCTTCCCTAATTTCTCATAGTGAAGTCAGCATAGTGATTTCCCCATGAGCCAGTGCAAGAGAAGATGTATATTTTCACTGACTCTCTGGCTATAGTTAGAAATGTCTAGCCAGTGGGTTTACAGCAGGAATGCTTAGATCTATTATTTAGTAAATGGTACGAGTTTGAAGTGGATGGGATGTGGCAGAACCCTTCATTCTTTCTCATCTGCACAGGCTGCTTCCCATTCAGGTCCTGTATCCTACTTCGTTTTAAGTATTCCCAATGCTTGGGCACCTCCCCCTCCCGCTCAAGAGGATCCAGTCATCAGAAGCCAGCTGGGGCATTTTCACTTTTCTTTCTGCTTTAATTGGTCTTGGGAAAGCTTTACTTCCCTGGGGATGGCAGGGAGCGGTAATGCACTTTGACATAATGGTCTGAGCTTGATTCCTAGCTCTACCACAAACTAGCTTTGTGACTTCGGACAAATCACTTAACCTTTTTGAGTGTCGTGTTCATGCTCTCTTAAATAGGAATGATTACAACTGCTCTTCTTATCTCCTAGGGTGTATTAGTCTCATTAAAGGCTTTCTAGTTCTGGGGCAACACGAGAACCAGTATTTCTTTTCCTCTAAATGAGTGTGCCATTCCACCCGGAACAAACAGTGATTAACACGCTGCTGAACTTTACCATCACCTCTTATCCTGCCTGCGTCCAGTGGGGATAGAAAGGGCGACATGATGTGTGGCCCAAGTCAGGGATTGAGAATTAAGGGTTTCCCTCCATTCCTGGTACAGTCTGATTTACTCTGATGTCAGGAGAACAGACTCATTGTACAACTCTGCAAGGCCTTCTCATCTGGTTAAAGGCTACATGTATGTTATTGGTTCTTAACCAGGGCAGGGGCAGGGGCAGGAGGTGGGGTGCAGGGGAGAGAGGATTTTGTCTCCTGGGGAACATTTCACAATGTCCAAAGACAGTTTTGGTTGTTATAACCACAGGAGAGAGGCAGAGGGTGCCACTGGCATCCAGTGGGTTGAGGCGAATGGCATGGTGCTGAATATCCTATAGTGCACAGGGCGAGCTGTTCACACAAAGACATAGCTGGCCAACAGTGCTGTGGTTGAGAATCATGGATGCATCCTATTTAGTTCTGTTCCAGGCTTCAGACTAATCAGATGGGTAGCCCCAGGATGCAGAGAACCCAGAGGGAGGAGCAGGCACTCTGAGTGGCCTGAGGGCTATTTCTGATGTATTCCTGGACAGAAGTCCTGAATTCTGCTTCAGGTTTTCAGCCAAAGAGCCTGGTACTTACTATGACGTGAACTTGCATTAGAGTCTTCTCTGCCCATTGTTGGCCCTGCGGTAGTCTCTTGCATCAGCATAACCTGAGGGTTAAGGATATGGACTTTACAGATAGAATACCCCTTTGGGATCCTGGCCTGTCATTGAATAGCCATGTGATCACAGACAACTCTCTGTACCTTCTCTTACTTGACTATGAATGGCAATATTAGTATCCATTTTATATAGTGTAGTCCAATTAATATGTGGGAATAATAATATTTTATGGCAACGAATAAACACATAGAATGGTGCTTAGTAGATACTCAGCAGATCTGAACCTGGCTCAGAGTCAGTACACAGCGATGTAGCATCCCTATGTGGTTCCCATGCCATTTTCATTCAGCTGGTCCAAAGTTTACTTCCTGCTTCACTTGTGCCAGACGCAGTGCTGAGCAGTGGGAAATAAGACAGGGCCGTAAATGAAACCATTGGCATGTAAGTACATTTATTACTATGTAGACCATTTATTGTAATAGAGCTATGTATATATTCTACTGTGGGAGCTCCAAATTGGGAGTGTTTCGTTCTGTCCAAGGCATCTGAGAAGAAAGGATATTTATTCCCCCCCCCCCAAGTTTAATTTTTAAAAGATGACATAGCACACTGGGAGAAGGGCTTTCCAGACAGAAAACAGAAACTTTTTCTCATTGTCTAAACCCAAGAAGGCTCATCTCATTGAACCGTCTCCAGGTCTCAGCTGCGTGATCTCCCTGACCGGCTAGCACATGGGATTCATCTCTCTTGCCTGCAGTAGCAGGAGGACATTGCTCCTTCTTGATAAAGAAGTTGTGTCAGAAAAAACACTTTTGTGTGGAGAGCCTCTGAACATGCCCCTTTCATCCTTGCCTTGTATGAAGCAGATACTGTTACAGAAGAGCAAAGAAATGCCAAGCATGCCTCATGGAGAATTGGAAGGAGTCCTTTATTAGCACTAGGCCTAGTGGACACGGGGAAAGAGTTTCCAAATCAGTGTGCTGTGACACACAGGGACTTTGCCTTTATAACCTTCTGCCCGCCCCCTTTGAGGCCCTGGAGGAAGGCCACCCCCCAGGATGGTTCTGAGCTGGCTGGTACCAGCACAACAGCCCCCTGCCCTCCCACAGGGCAGGGCTTTGTTTGGTTTTATGGCCTGACATTCCTTGCAAGACCAGCTTTCTCCTCAGTACCACTGTAGGAAGCCCCCAAACAGCCACTAAATGTGGGAGCCCATGCAAGAGCTGGACATTGTACCAGACAGCAGTGGTCTGGGGGGCTGTTTGAACTGGATTACCCTAAGATCAGGAAAAAACCCTTCCTGGTAGGGATTGGCTAGCAGTATAGAGAGAAACGTAGGACTTCAAAAAAAAAAAAATTGCTTTCCGGGAGTTTTTAGACCTTCAGAAGGGTACCCAAACTACCAAGTGCCTTTTCTACAGAGAAACGGGGATTACGTTTTGCTTGCAACTGTATTTTAATGAGCTACATTTGCCTTAAGAGTTGGGATAAGTGTATTTACATATTCAATCTAACAGTCAGTCTTTTGAGCCAAGCTGCTCATGCTGAATACAACATTGAATATTGAACTTGGTGCTGGGATGAGGGAGGGCTGGGTGTGCATCTGAAAAGACCTTTGAGAACTTTAATCGCTTTCGTGATTATCTGAGATGTGAGAATGTGAGCGAGTGATCAATTAATGATGGCCCATGCAGTTATGGATGATTGCTCATTCTCTTTCAAAGAAATGTTGTTCCCCAAATAGTGGCTACATTTTAAGCATGGGGCTTAAAAATTGAACTTATTTTTGTCATTCAAGCCTGTCCTAGAGAAGGCGAGTCAGATGAGGGCTTTTTCGCTGTTAATTACAATTTCGTATCTTTAGAGAAGCACCTGTGTTGATTGCTTGTCAACCGATGTTCTTTGAATATACGCAGATTGCATTATGTACATGATATCTGGTCTCTTGTTTTCCTTAGGAAGTTGCCTCTGAGATGTGAGGTGGTACCATTCATAGAGTGGTAATAGGTCTGTTTGCAAGTTTGTTTATTGTAATTAAAGTATCAAAAGAATGGGCCTGATTTTATTAGCACCATGTTTTAGCCGACCCAGGGTAACACCGTGAGAAGCAAAGTGAACTTTCTGTCCTCAATATCAGACCTTTTCCACCCTTTGTTCTACACTTTTAATGAAAACTGCAATTTCGGGCTTTCTCAACCTTGGTATGATTGCCTTTTTTTTTTTTTTTTTTTTCTGTGCGTTGTGGTGTGTTTAGCAGCACACCTGCCCTCTACCCATTCGATGCCAGTAGCATCCCCTCCCCTTACTGTAATAACCAAAAATATCTCCAGATAGTGTCAGTGTTCCCTGGGAGATCAAATGCCCCAGTCAAAAGCCACTGCGCTATTTGATGCTTCATTTATACAGAAAAGACAGGAGCCTATGACGATAAGACAGTCGATTTTATGCTGGGCAATACACAAGGTTCTCTGACCTGGTGATCTATAGGGAGCATATGTGTGATTTCCCAGGGCGGGTCCTGTTTTATATCTGTGGTCTCACCAAATTTATTAATAGCTCCCCCTTTCACTTTCAAAAGTATACAGGTTTAAACGATACATTTTATGAACACTCTAGTTTTGAGGAAGATTTTCACATTTTCATAATTGCAGAAAAAGAAACTAGGCTCAGAAATTTAAAGTGATTTGCCAAAGGTCAGGATACACAGCTACTAAATTGGGTTGCTCAACCTTGAAATCAGAACTATTTAAATCTAAAGTCCTATTGGCTGTTTTGATCTTTCTGTCTCACACCTCCATGGTGAGCTATAGTAACTATTAGTAATACAAGAATTTCAAGACCAGTCATGACAGCAAGATGCCAGAAGAGTTCATCCTTCTCAGTATCCAGAAGAGAAAAGAGAGAATTGAAAACTGCACAGTTTTAGAATTCAGGTCTGAGTTTGAGCATTTACTTTTCTGCGGCTTTGGGAATATGTCTTCTCTAACTCTGCATCTATGCAATAGAGATAAGAAACTGAACGCAAGGCTACCGTAGGGTTAACTTAGGTATGTAGGGATGGTACCTGGTATATATTAAGCACTCAGTAAAATGTTGATAGATATCAGGATATAAAGGAAAGCAGGCAGAATCCTAGGGCTGTGATAGGCAGAAAGGGTTCTGAGCTGAGAGGTGACTTGGGTTACCTGTCGGCCCCCTGGCCCCTTTGAGAGGTTTGCATCTGGAAAGAAGACTCCATGAAATGTTGTAACCCAAAGCTTAAGCTCTGACTTCCTAGCATATTTCAGATTTATAGGACACTTTGGAAAAACAGAGCCCTGAAAAGACCCAAATTCAGGCACAGTGTGGTTTCCCCTTGAGTGGTTCAGTCCTGAGAATGCTGCACCTGGTGTTAGAAACCTGCCCTCCAACCCTGTTCGCAGACAAGCAGCTTTGTGATGTTGAGTGGAGCGTTCCCTCCTTTGAGCCTTAGTCTTCTCACTGGGAAAGGAATCGGGACTAAGCCCTTATTAGTTCTTCCTTTCCATTAAAAATTACTCATAAATGACTTCAGGGTCATGTTAAAAAGAACAGGAAATCAGACTACAGATTCAACCAGGACTGTCACCCCTCCGAATCACTGCTATTAGTTGCATTTGGACTTAGAGCTTAAAATTCTGTGAATGTAAGGGACTCCTGTATAGTGGCAATATGGATGGCTTTTATTTTTTTTGGTGCGTGTGTGTTTATTTGTATAAACACAAAATATTCTGTTATGCATATGTACCACTTTTCAAATCAGAAAATATTTAATGCTGCTAATTCATGTTGAAAAATCTGCAAATCTACCAATTTAATAAACCAGTGGGGAAAATACTTCCACCTGAGGAAAAATAACTTCCTGTGAGTCTTAAGACTTAGAATGAAGGTGGTGTGCAATCCTGCTGGGCCTGTGCACCAGTACCTGAGAGATAATGTACCATGGGCCATGCTAATAAAAACAATGAATGGCACCTGCCCATTCTAATTCTCATCTAGCTGCATGTGCACAGGTGGGTGGAATGCCTTATTTTTTTCTGGCCCATCACTCGGGGGGATAACTGATGGATATGGCTTTTTGTTCAGCTGCTTTGATGGGTTTTAGTGCACCTCATTTTATTTTTTCATCTTGTACCTATAATCACTAAGCATTTCTCTAAGGCAGCATTGCATGGAATCTGCTTTAACAAAACAGGTGCAAATGTTTTCTAAAATCCTTCATACAGATAAAGACGGCTATTTAGTTAAACGCAATATCAATTCCCAACCATTACAGAGAAGAAAAAAGACCTAGAGGTGTTTTGCTGTTCCAGAGTGTGAACAGACATATTCAGCCTCACTCAGAGATTCGGAAACTTTAAGAATGTGTGTGTGCATGCATTTATCTATCAATCTAATCTAATCTATTCATTCTTCATTTACTCACAAATACTTGAACTAGGAAATCAACCTAAAAAATGGGTTGACTTAAAATCAGGTATGAGGAAATGATACTGATTATCATGATCTTCACCATTAATTTGACTGAATTCACTGTTATATGTCTTTCTTTACCTAACAGGTTCTTTGAGAACTGTCAGTATTTTGACCTCTTACCCAGATGGTGGTCTTTACAGGATGCACTGTACCAGTTAAGGGCTCATTTCTGGAGTCAGAGGGGCAAATTCCTTCTCTACCACTTAGTTTGTGAGCTAAAATTGTATTGTCCCCCTTCCTCATGGATTATGTGCAAATAACAATAGGATCTATCTTGTAGATTGTTTTGAAGTGTAAACTACATATAAATTTTCTTACAAGAGTGACTGGAAAAGGTTAGATATCTATGGCTGTTCACTTTTATTTTTATTATTAGTGGCCCGGTGCATGAAATTCGTGCACTGGGGGGTGGAGGATTCCTCAGCCCAGCCTGCCCCCTCTCACATATTGGGAGCCCTCAGGGGGTGTCCTACTGATGGTTTAGGCTTAGGCCCACTCCCTGTTCCCTTGGGGAGTGGACCTAAGCTGCAGTCTGGCCTCCCTTTCTGGGAGGCAACCAGGCTAATCAGGGGAAGCCACCAACCCCATCACCCCAATGCTGCAGCCACCAAGGTGTTTTCATTAACACAGACTTCAGTCCCTTCACCATGAAGAAATGACAACTTTCTTTAGGCATTTTCAAGATGTGTCTTTCATAGGATGTGACATTTCTTTCTTTCTTTTTTTTATCCTCACCTGAGGTTATGTTTCCATTGATTTTTAGAGAATGTGGAAGAGAAAGGAAAGACAGAGAGAAACATCAAAGTGAGAGGAACACTTTGATTGGTTGCCTCCTGCATGAGCCCTGACCTGGGCCCCGGCCAGGGAGGAGCCAGCAACCTAGATACATGCCCTTGGTCAGAATTGAACCCAGACCCTGCAGTCAGCAGGCTGAGGTATTATGCACTGAGCCAAACCAGCTAGGGTAGGATATGACATTTCTTAGCCTTCCAGCAGTGGACCTTCATTTTTTTTTCTCCAGGAATGTGATGGAAAAACCCTAGATCACCTTTTTGGATTCTTATTACCCAAGTTACTAAGAATATTACCAGTGGCATACAGGGAGCTTAGCCAATGAGTGGTAAGAAAAGGTGTTTCCTCTGTAGTTCACTCTGATCACCGACTCCACCTCTGCCCCTCCAATCCAAGCTTCACCCCTGCCCAGGCCTGTAACCTCTGGCCAAGGATGCAGGCCTAGGCAGGGGACCTCCAGACTCCTGCTTTGCAGGCTCCACTGGTGCCCAGACCCCTGTGATCGCAGGCTCCACCCTTGCCCCTCTGATCGCTGGCTCTGTGGAACCCAGGCCCCTGCAATCTCCAACCTTGTCCCTGCCCAGGCCTTAGGCCTCTGGCCCAGGCCTTATGCCTGGGTAGGGCACCCTCATACCCCTTAGGTCACTGGCTCTGCCCCTGCCCCCTCTGATCACCAGCTCCATCCTTGCCCATGCCTAAGGCCTCTGGTGAAGGCCTCTGGCCTGGGCCGGGAGCCCCCAGCCCCCTCTGATTGCCTGTTCCACCTCTTGGGGCCCCCTCGTTTCCCTAACCACCTGCCTAACAGGCCTGACCACTTCAGTGGCGGGGCTGAGCCTGACTGGGCGCTGCCATCTTGTGACCATGGGGGTGTTCATCTTGTGGCTATGGGGGAGGCCATCTTTGTGATGGAGTGATGCCTAATTTGTATATTACTCTTTTAATAGATAGGATTCCCCCATGGATGACAAATGTGAATCAAAACCAACTTCCTTAAAATGAGATTGATTAAGGCATCAGTATCCTCCCTCTGTTTAGGTTCCAAGGCTTATTCGATAATCCCAAATGCCAAGGGAGTAAAAAAACAATTTAATATATCAAGTTTTAATATAGTTTTTAATAATCTGGACTTTTCCCACCTCCTCTTACCTGTTTATGTAAATTGTGGTTCATTCAATGGGAAAAACTCACCTAAAGCTTTTCTTCCCATTCACTAATGACATTTTCTTTGTCCATTTCAGCTCCCAGTGATATCTATCTGCCACAAACTCAAAGTCTTTGTTCACGTCAGTCTCCCATTCATTCATTCATTCATTCATGGAACAGTAGAATGCCATGCTCAGCTCACTTGCTGAGGATACTGTATAATACAGACAGGAAAGGTTGGGACCGTAGGCTGTATAATGTTTTTGAAATTTCCATGTATCATCTTTTATCTTCTGTGGGATTTAATTCTCTTCTCAGTGCTGACACGGTGTTTTTTTGAATTCACTGTAGGTGCTCAGAAAATACTTGATGAATAATAATTATAAAACCTGGAGCCATTCTTTATTGAGCTCTTGATGTACCAAGCTCTGTGCTTTATATATAAAGTCTCATTGAATCCTGACAATCCTATGCCGCGGGTGTTATGCTCCTCATTTTATAGTCAAGGAAGCAGAGAGTAAGGTTAAATAACTTCATAGGGCCCCAGACCTCATCAGTGGAAGAATCTGGTTTGAATCCAAGCTTACCTTATTCTGAAATCCATCTGCTGAAATGTTGTGCTAGACTAGATGATGGATAGATGCACAGGGTGTGAGGATGGGGCAAGCATAATTAGATGAATGAATTCCACGTAAGGAACTTTAGGTCACATATGGTTTTTCTCATTGGCTGCTGCTTCTCAGCCTCCCTTGCTGGCTTTTCCTCACCTCCTTGAGTTCTGCCTATTGAAGCACCTGGGATTTTTTTCATGGACTTCTCTTTGTTTTTACTCCCTTGGTGATCTCACGGTTTTAAATGGCATCCATGTACTAGGGATGCTCATGAGGATATCTAAGTCCAGACCTGACCCCTTCATCCTAGATTCAGATATTTTACTGCTTATGTTATAGCTTTGATGTGCAGAAGGCATATGAAACTTAGGTTCCCCATGACCCGCCCTCCCCAACCTGCTTCTCCTCCAGTCATTCTAGTTGCTCAGGCTAAAACGTTGGCTGGGAGTCATCCTTGATCCCTATTTCTCACATTGCACATTTAATTTATTAGCAAGTCCTGTCAACTCAACCTTCAAAATATATCCACAATCTGTCTGACCACATCTCACCATCACTATTGCCATTGCCTAGTTTAAGTCACTATCCACTCTCACCTCTATCGTTGCACTAGTCTCTTAGCAACTCTCTCTGTTTCTGCTCTTGCATATGTCCCTCCCCTTCCTCATCTCATCTGCCACTGATGTGATCAGGTTAAAGTGTAAATCAGATCATGTCACTCATCTTCCCAGACTCTTCAGCAGCTTCCTAATTCAGTCCTTATAAAAGGAAGCATCAAGGCCCTACCTACTGTAGATATGCCCTTAAGTCCCAGGTCTCATCTCCTCCTCATTTTCCCCGTACTTAGCCTCTTCCTGCCACATTGGCCTCCTTGCTGCTCTGCAAACACACCGGACATGCTCTCCCTCAGGGCCTTTGCAGTGACTTGCTTCTGCGTGGCTCATGCCTTCATCTCATCTTTTCAGATTTTTACTCACAATCAATCACCATATTAGAAAAGTCTATTTAAAACTGCATGTCAGCCTGACTCCCTGTCCACCTTAGCCACTTTCATACATGGACTGGCAAAAGTAGGTTTACCGTTGTTCCTATGGAAAGAGACATACAGGTTATGATTATTACAGTAGCTTTGCTAACATAAAAGAATGTCACAATGCACATATGTAATACTGTAAACAATAATAAAAAGAAGAATCTCACAATGCAGCTGTAAACCTACTTTTGCCCCCCTCGTATTCTCCATAGCAATCATCACCATCTAAAACCCTACGCAATTTAAAACAGCAAATGGTAAGCCACATGAAGGCAGGGGGTTTTGTCTATTATGTGCAGTATCCCAGCCTCTAGAACCTTGCCTGGCACATTTAATACATGCCCGAAATAGTTCTTGAATGAACGCCTATAACTGTGCATTTACTTTGCATCTGACACTGTGCTAAGCATTTTGCATTCATTATTAAATTGTAATATAAGACCTGGAGGGAGGGGTGTTGGTAGATACTAGGAGGAGGTGGCAGGGAAAGGGAAGGAAAATGGGAGGTAATGTTTACACTAGCAACAACAAAAATATGTATTAAAAAGTAATCAATTGTAAAATATCTTCACCATGGTCCTTTGAATGAAATAATCTTATTGTACACACTTTGCAGATGAGAAGCTTGAACTTGGAGGTATTAAATTGTCTTGCTCAAAGTTACACAGCTAAGGTTAGACATGAGTCTGCTTAACCCCTGCTCCAAACAATTACATCTGCTGGCTTTTGATAGTCAGCCCAGACCCCTGCTCCCCACTTTCTTAGAAACACATGCTATTGTTAATCCTCTTGGGACGTTTCCTACTTGGTGTCCTGTGAAGGATTAGCAAGCATTTTTTGGGGGAAAGGAGGAAAACAAGGCTAGTGATTATTATTTTTTCTGCTGAGCATAAGGGGGTTGGGATGGTAGGGGAAGGTTTAGGAATAAAATTTATTTTAAAAGACATTTGTAGGAAAAATGTTTTAGTTCTTACCAGGCAGCAACCCACCATATCTGAGAGTGCCAGGCAGTCTCACAGGACACCTCTGATTGGAGCTCACAAGACGGGTCCCCTGGGAACCTGGAGAAAGCCCGACTTGGCTGTATCATCTGTATTTCTGGTTTTTCTACTTAGTTTTCAAGGTCCTGCCAAGCAAGGACCATGTCTTCTATTAGCAGCAAATGACGTGCTAGGGACTGTTAACAAAAGTAAACAGAACTAAATTTGAAACTTGCAGAATAAAGGAATAAGGTGACTGTGTGATGTTCATTCCTAAGTAGCCACTCTTCACTCCAGGCCTAGAGTTGATGCTGATCATGCCTATTTCTCCTCTGTACTGTTCACTCCCCTAGCAGTCCATGGGATTATGTGACAATAATGCTTTGATTCTCTCTGAGTTGGGTTGTCTCAGTGATAACTACCTCTCAGCTTCTGGGATTCTTCAAATGGGACCCGTGGGCAAAAGTTCAGTTTTAAAGATACTTTTTTTTTCCTCTTACAGTTCTTAAAAGACCCTTTTTCATTTGATTTTTATCAAGAGGCAGTTTAGTTTCTCTGGAATTTTAGTGCTGTCCCCGGAACGGTTCATTTTTGGGGGGGACGAAGATCAGCAGTTAAAAGGCAGTTCAGCAGGGATGGGCCTGCTGGGGTGGGCCTGGCAGTGGAGCAGAGGGAATGGGCTGAGCTGTGCTTCAGGTCCCTTGAAGGCAGAACTCCTGCTGCAGCTTATCTTTTCCAGCAGCCTCGATCCTCCTGCATATGCTGCAAAAAGTCAGGTGGATTCGAGTCTGCAGGAAGAACATGTCTTCAAAATTCGTTCTTAGAAATGTTGCCAGTGCAAATAGGGTTCTTTCATGGAGTCACAAGAAAACCTTTTTGGGGACTGATGCCTGGGAGGATGAGGTGCCCTGGTAAGATTTATCGGTGCTGGAGCGAACACAAAGAACTGTCCCCAGGGGTGCAGTGTCTCATTTATGACCAGGTGGCTCCGCTCCGTCCTGCTGTGGAAGAGGTCCAGCCTCGTCTTCACCAGCCCAGGAGAAGGGCCAGGGTCTGAAGATGTCGTTCCGTTACCCAGCATCGGCAGGGCGTCCGGAGCTGCTGTCGTCAGTCCATGTCACAGCTTAGCCCAGCTCAGCTCAGCCCCCATTCAGCTAGCTTAGTCTCTGTTCCCCAGTGCGCTCTACCCAGGCCCGCACTTGGAGCCCATGCTACTGCCAGCGCTACCCAGATGGGCCTTTGTCAAACTTTGATTATATTACCTTGGGCTTGGGAGAGAGGGGCATTCTTTTAAACTAAGCAATCTCTTTCCTGATACTTTCTCAATTCCATCTTTCCCCTACATTTTCTAGGTTAGACTCCTCCCCTTTTTGGTCTCCAAGTTGACTCCTATTGCACATGCCTCACAGTGCAAGGACATCCCCCTGTGCCATCTTGGCTGTTACTCTGCATGCCCCAAAGTTCTGTACCTACCGGTTTCTACTGCACATGAGCATACCTCTCCCTGCACCACCTTGGCTTCTACGATGCATGCGCGTAGCAAAAGATTTCCCCCTGTGCCTCCCTCAGTAATTGCAGCTAATGGGCTTGTCCCCCAGGGAGTTTGGAAAGCTGATCTTCAGGGGGTTAAGTCCCCTTTGGCAGAGGATGTGGCTTTCCCCTGGGGTGTCTGAAGCTGTCACTTGGAGACTTAATCAGGCTCAGTCAGTCTAGGTCCTTTCTCTTGTTAGCTCCTAGCTACCTATGCTAACAGAAACTCATTTCTTCCCTGCAGAATCCAGCTGAAAATGGAGCAAAAACCCCGAAATGTAATTATATAAAAATATGATATACCTATACTCTAGAAGCCATTCTACATTTTTGAGGGGCTGTATTAGTGGTTTTCACCCAGCACAGATTTCCTTGTTTGAGGCTGTTGCTGAGAGAGGCTGATTTAATGGGTCCAGCGTAGGTAGGATAGGGCATCTGTGTTTTATGAGGACATCAGTATTTTCTTTTAAAGCTCTCCTTGTGATTCTAGTTTGCAGCCAGTTCTAGGTTGAGAACCAGTGCTTTAAGCCGTCTCTGCTCTAGGTGCTAAGAGAATCATTTCCTCCTGTGGACGAATCATGCTTTGGCTCGAAAAATATGACCCACTTAGCACTAAAAAAGGCAAAATAAAAACATTTAGGGAACACAGGGGCTTTACATGAATGATGCCATATTTCAATGGTCAGAGATAACTGGCGAAATGAGAAGCAGGGATTAACAATGACTAGTTATAGTCATTAATTTATTTCCCTGAGAATGGACTGTCTCCTTGTCTGATTTTATTCCAGTTACCTTTTCCCTCCCTATACTTCTCTCACTCTCTCCTCTTTCATTTGCATCCACACTTGCTCTAATTTTTTCCGTTTCTTTGCTTTCTTCTTTGATTTCTATTCTCCATTGCCCCTTACACTTTTCTTTTTTTCTGTATTTGATGAACATACAAAATGAGATACATTTTATCAGCAATGTTTGTTGAGGAATTGTCTATGTTTCCAATGTTTTATTTTATTTTTTAAAATTTGATTTGAGAGAGAGAGACCTTAATTTGTTGTCCTACCTATCTACACATTCATTGGTTGACTCTTTTTAAAAAAAATACTTTTTATTGATTTTTTACAGAGAGGAAGGGAGAGGGACAGAGTTAGAAACATCGATGAGAGAGAAACATCGATCAGCTGCCTCCTGTACACTCCCCAGTAGGGATGTGCCTGCAACCAAGGCACATGCCCTTGACTGGAATCGAACCTGGGACCCCTGAGTCCGCAGGCCGACTCTCTATCCACTGAGCCAAACCAGTCAGGGCGGTTGACTCTTTAAAATATATATATATTTTGTTGATTTTTTACAGAGAGGAAGGGAGAGGGATAGACAGAAACATTGATGAGAGAGAAACATTGATCAGCTGCCTCCTGCACACCCCCTACTGGGGATGTGCCCGCAACCCAGGTACATGCCCTTGACCGGAGTTGAACCTGGGACCTTTCAGTTTGCAGGCCGATGCTCTATCCACTGAGCCAAACCAGTCAG
>PVJC01005004.1:0-61018 GCA_004026665.1 Murina feae
TGGTTTTGAACTCTATATCCAGTCTTTTGCATTCCTCCATTTCTGTTTTCTCTGACCTGTTTCGTAGTCTCCACATTTTGGCTTTCTGTGCTGGGTGTCCTATATAGGGCCCAGTGAATCAGCCTCCCCAATCACCTGGGGTGGACACTCTTGTTGTATGCCTTTGAAATCTGGGTGCACAGTCTTGTTGTAGTTATCATTGGGAGGTATCACTGGGGGGAAATGACCTGCAGGCCTTTCTCCTTGTTGTTTGGAGTTTGGATCGATTTGGAGTTCTGTCTCAGTTGCAGACCCCTAGGTAATGTTGCAGGCAGGTAGGCGGGGTTGTAGGTGGGGTGGGTGTGGTTGTAGGTGGGGTGGGGCGGGGTCTCAGAGTCACCGGGAGTGGAGCGATTCACAATGGCGTTTCTACTGCGCTTGGCGTCTCCAAGCCGTAGGGTCTGCACATGATTTTCAGTCCCCGATTCTCCCGGTCAGTGATCAGTGCGAATAGCAGTGCTACAGCGCCACTGGTCTTCCGCCGCCCCGTTGCCCTACAGCCCGTGTTGCATTCAGTGTGTCCGGGGAGTCCAC
Organism: Murina feae; assembly: GCA_004026665.1. Lineage (NCBI taxonomy): Eukaryota > Metazoa > Chordata > Mammalia > Chiroptera > Vespertilionidae > Murina > Murina feae. The sequence goes on from PVJC01005004.1 coordinate 574, forward strand.
AATCTTCTAAGCCGCAGACCGGATCACCGCTGTCACCCCTTCACCCGAACCGCTGAGCGCAGCTAGGGAGGGGTGGGGCCTCGGGGAGTTTACAGGGCAGGGCGGAGCAAACAGCTATGGCGCTTCTCAGCCCTGCGCTGAGAGACACCAGGTCTCTGTGTCCCGCGGTAATTGTTGCAAGCAATGCTGAGAGAAACTCGCTTTGGATTTCCTCCCGGCGCCAGTCAGTCCCCCCTCTCTGGGTGTCTGGGCCTTCAGGAACTCACTTGGAACTGGAGTTCAGAGCTGCTGGGGACTTGTGGCTCTCTCCATTTTGGAAAAGAACCGTGTCCCCGGTGCCAGCTCCCTCCCCGAGCCCCATGCGCGCGCCTCCATACCCTCATCTTTGCACTTTGCTTCTGCCGCTCCTCTGAGTCTCAGACTCTTTTCTAGTTGTAGGATTTTCACTCAGCCAGCCTTCCTGTGGGTGTGAGTGGTGTTCGTGTTTTCTTTTCTTGGTTATTCCGAAATAGTTTTTTTCACGGCTGCATCTATGGTGTTTACCTTATGCCGCCATCTTGCTGTCCTACATTCTTTTTTATGTAGCCACTCCATGTACAGAGTCTGGCTTACCTAAAAAATGGTGTTTTCTGCATTCCAAGAACAAAGGAGCAAACCTCCAATACATGTTTTAACAAAACCCTGCTTGCTTCATGCTTACTAACGTCCCATTGGCCTAAGCAAGTCATATAATCAAACCCAGCCTCAGTGTGGGAGGAGACCACACATGAATGTGAATATCCAGAGGAATGATTCATCTGGGATCACTCATATATAAAAGTCTACCAAAGCACTGTTTTTTAGAATGTGAGATTTTCTACCGATTGTAGACAAAATTTGAATGCAAGCTTCCTAGTTTTTATCTCTTAGTTTTATTGAAGCTTCTTTCCATTTTCAATTTAAAAACCATATAGAAAATCATGAGCTTAATTTTATACTAAGAGATCTTTCTGAATCTAAAATCTTCTAATGTTTTTAAATTAACAGTTGAAATGGAAAATAATATAGGGTTGTGGACTGATTCTTGGACTTATAATAAATTTTTTATAGCAGTAATAAAACTGGAACACTAGATTATAATATAAATATATCAATGACAACTTACACATTTTATTTTATTTTTAAACTCAATAAAACCCTGTTTTATTTTATTTTATTTTAAAAATTCTTTATTGTTTAAAGCATTTTAAAGTGGTAATAATGGGTATCACATATAAACTTTTCAGGTTCTTTCTTCTCTGCAGTTTTAAGGAGATGCTTATCTATTTGTTTTTCATTTGTCACATCATAAGCATACTGAATAGCTTTTTTATCTTTATTCTATATGACTGTCCAACAAATACGTTATATTTTTGTATTTTTATTACCCCAGTTTGTTGATTTTCACCTCCCATGTCTGAAAGTTGGCTATAAGACACAGAGTAACGTGGGTGGGTAAGCACCAAAACGGTTTGTTTCACTTTGTATGGCCTCTTAAATATCACTAAGTAGGTATTTCACAAATTGTCTTCCTTACAGCTTCAGTTAAATGTACTTTGCAATCTCATTCAAAGTAACTTCCTGTCAAAGCACTTGCCATCTGCCATCTTGGTTCCATTCACTCCTTTTCTCAACTGATGTAGTTTTCTGATCTGAATCTCCTTAACTTACCTTTCTTTAACTTTTCAAATATTCTATTGTTAGAATATTTATTTTAGACAGTCCACTTAACTTCCTTTAGAGGTTCCTAATACCCAGTTTCTTTCTTCAAAGTTATGTTCAATAAAAGTGAGAGGCACTGGTATTCTAGCAGTTGCAAATAAAATATATAGAAATAAATTTGCATACATTTGAAACATACATAATAGGAACTAAAATTGGAAAGGGATTACTTTATATGTAAAAATGCTTTTCTGATTGTAAAGTGCTATACAAATGTAAGGTGTTATTATGAATAATAATGGTGATGTTGATGGTGGTCATGAAATCGGTAGCCTTTGCTAAAATGTAGTTCAACCATGAGTTGTTCAGTTAATTTAATACTCATCATAGAATACCTTCCAAATCATTGAACTGTCCATATATAATAGCAGCTATTTTAGGAATATTTTTTACATGGGTTCATTTACATACCAGAATCTTCAATGCTAATATATGTGAGATGAAAGTTATTAACTTGGAAGTCTTATTGTCATGTGAAGTAATTAGCAGATAATTGACTAGGTTTGCTATATTTAATAGATTCTCCTCAAGTCTGTAAATGTTTGGCTTATTTTAAAACTTATCCTAAACAAAATATGGGAATTATATGTGTGCTATTTTGCACAAAACATAAAATCAATGTTAAACCTTAAGTACTAAGGGAACATCATTGTAAACTAGTTATTGATGTACTAACATCATTTACACCTGCCATGGAAGATAGATTGTGACACTATTAATTGAACTGGAAGTGGATGTACTCACATAGCTGCCATGTAAACCATCAGCCCACCATCTGTAAAATTTCATGCATATTTTGTGCAGATAGCTATACCATATTTTGACAACCCCAAATCAGCTTTAATCTGTCAATTTCAAAGTTTGTCACCAGAAAGTTCATCTGAAGGAGAATGTCTGTTCAATTCATGTTAAATGAAAAATGATTATAGTAGATAACGCTTTACAAAATGCACCATTTCTTGGAAAAATATAGTTGTTTAACATAGTTGTTATGTACTTTCAAGGCATATTACAGTTTTTAAAAAGTACATGTTAAAACGCCAATATACAGTATGTAATGAATGATATATTTACTCACTGAAGGCATATGGCAATAGCAGTAAAACTAAAGAGGCTTTCTCTGTAATAATTCTTCATTTGCATAACAATATGTGAGGGGATAAAACATGCTGTAGTGTTGAATTCTCATTTCTGGTTCAATTTGAGGGAGGCTTGCGACTCTGTGCCAAAATGAACTTTTTTTCTAGAATGTGCACAGCCTTTCCATTTGAGGCCATTTGGCATTATTAAGGGGTGGGTTTTTTGGAAGAGAACCAAGCCTGTTTTCTGTAGTGCCCTCTCACCCATCTCACTGGCAGCATTAAATAGCAGCTGAAAATTTTCAAGGTACAAAAGATATGCCTTTTAGCCTCGAAGAAATCATAGTAAGAAGAAATTGGAGAAGAAAGATTTCCCAGAACTGACACATGATTACTCAGATTTTTTTCTCTTTATTTTATTTTTCTCATAACCATTTGTCCCCTGTATACTCTCCTCCACCTCCACCTACTCCCGTACCCCTGCAGTCACCACACTGTTGTGGATGTCGATGAGTTCTTTCTCTATTTTTTCTTTTTTGCTCAATCCCTCCACTTCTCAAGCTTCTATCTTCATTGTTAACCCTTGCATTATTTAGTAGTATGTTTTTTAGCCTCCATGTGTTTGTATGTTTCTCAGTTTTCTTCTTGTAATTGATTTCTAGTTCCATACCATTGTGATCATAGAAGATACTTCATAGGACTTTCATCTTCCTAAATTTATTGAGACTTGTTTTATTGCTTACCACATGTGCCATTTGTAGATCGGGTTAGGTGGTTTTCTGGAAAAGTTCCATATGCACTTTGGATATCTCCTGCCTATCCCTCTGGCCTGCAGTTTCAGTTGAGAAATCAACTGACAGTCTTATAGGATTTTCTTGTACATAACTAAGTGCTTTTCTCTTCCTGTTTTTTTTTTTTAATGCTTTAATTTTATTTAGCCTTTGACATTTTGATTATGAAGTGATGTGTTTAGCATGGGCCTTTTTGGGTTCATCTTGCTTAGCAATGTTTGCATTTCCCAGACTATTTCCTTCCCCAAGTTAGGGAAGTTTTCTGCCATTTTTTATTTTATTAGATTTTCAGTCTCTTATTTTCTCTCTTCTTCTTCTGAAACCCTTTCACATGAATGTTGGCACACTTAGTATTATTCCAGAGCTCCCTTCAACTATCCTCATTTTTTTATTCACTTTTTTTTGTTGCTGTTCTGATTGTGTTTTCTGTTACCTTTTCTTAAAGATCGCTTATTTGATCCTCTGCTTCATCTAATCTACTGTTGACTACCTCAATGTATTTTTCATTTTAGTTATTGTATTCTTCAATTATGACAGATTATTTTTTAAAGTGGTTTCTATCTCTTTGTATAAGTTCTCACTTATTTCATCTATTCTCTCCCTAAGTTAATGAACATTCTTATAACCAGTTTTTTGAACTTGGTATCTGATAGGTGTCTAGAGTTTTGTCTTATTCTTTCATTTGGAACATATTTGTCTCCTGATTTTTGCCATCCCCCTGTGTTTGGTTCTATGTATTAGATAGATCTGCTATATCTCCCAGGATTGACAGAGTGATATCAAAGAGACCCAGTGCATAGTCTCCTTGGTCACCTGAGCTGTGTGCCTGTTGTGTTGGTTGTGCGTGCCCTCTTATTGTAGTTGATCCTCACTTGCATCAATGGGTGGAGCTGACCCTCAGGCTGACTGTCTTTGAGGCCTAGCCATGACTACAGCAGATGAGCTGTGGTGTTGGGGCTGACCCCAAATGGAGTGTTAGTTGCTTTAGCAGGGCTCTGGTTTCAGTGAAGTCCACCCTTCATATTTGCCATTTATGGTTCTGGTTGGGTGGTTCTCTGATGCAGTATGAAGCCTCCTGGGCAGTGTGGGCCTCCTGGGAGGGCTCCTATGCAAGCCCAGGTAAGCTGCTGCCTATGCCAGGCTTGGGGCCACTTGGTAGTGATCACAGTTGGTAGTCACTTGTGCTTATCTTGGAAGCACTAGGAGAGGCTATGCTGTGAACTAAGGCCAGTTGCTTCTCTTACCAGGTTGATACTTTTCAGCGGGCATCACACTGTGGGCTGAGATCAGCCACCACTTGTGCTGGGCTTATGGTCGGTCATTAAGGAGAAGCTACATTTCAGGCCAATAGTAGCCTCCACTTATGCCAGCCTTGGAACCACCTGTTGGGAGTTACAAAGCAAGTAAGTTAAGACCAATTGCTACTTCTGCTGGGCTTGGGGTCATATAATAAGAGATGTAAGGTATGCTAAGGATGGCCACTACTTGTTTGGGGATGGGTCTTTGAGAGATTTTGGGAAAGACTGCAGTGCAATACAAGGCAAGCCACTTGTGTGGAGGAGCCACTGGAAGAGGCTCAAGCCAGGTAGGTGACATGTTTAAGGCAGGAGTCTCAGGGAATCACCAGGGCAGGGTAAACAGTTCTAGCCAGGTTAATGGACAACTCAGATCTGGTCCCCTTCTGTGCCTGGCCAGATGGTTGGAAGGAGGGTTCAATAAAGATACAACCATGCCTGACAATGTTTCTGCCCCCAGAGAGAGTTGTTCTAGCCTCTGTCCTTCCGGCCCTGATCCGGAAGTAAATCAATTTAGTTCTTTCTCATATGTACCTGGCTGTTTCTGTGCTGAAGCAAGTGATTTTGTGAGTGAATGAATCTGTTTAAGTTCCTTTAAGAGCATTGTCTCAGCCCTTTATTTTTCTCAGATGCTATCCTTGCTGGTTTTCATAGCCAGATGTTATGGGCACTCCTCTTCCCAGAACTGGTCCCACTGTGGGGCTGGCACTCCTTGTTCCTCAGGGTAACCTCCAGAGCTGAGATATCCCACCTGATTTTTAACCATTACACATGGATGTGGAACCAGCCCATTACATGTCTTCACCCCTCCTACACATCTCAACAAGTCTTCTTCATTATATAATTAGTTATAGGAATTCTGTCCAGCTAGTCTTTAGATGATTCTCAGTTATTGTTGTTCTATAATTTTGTTGTAACTTTCATGTAGTCTTGGAAAGAGGAAAGCAAAGAGTTTGTCTCCTCCCCCATATTGACCTGAAGTCTCCCAAATATATCCTTAAATAACTGCAAGTATTTCACCAAATGAATTATACTTTAAATGTAGTTGAAATAAGCAGTTGAAAGCAAAGAAAATAATAATTATGTATTAAATAAGAAACAGCATCTTAAGAATGGAAGAGTAAAGAGTGTGATAGACAAAGGTGTCAGGAATCAACCCAACTTATTATCGTGTTGACCAGTTAAGCATGAATGTGAAAACGTGGAATATGAGTACAGTATTATGAAGATATAGGTCTTTTAGGGGAAGAAACATTCATTGCTATTTTCCACTTAGCATTGCATAATTGTTTTGAGTTGAAGCTCTTTTAGTATCTCTCCTATCCCAAAGCACACAACTGTCACTGCTTACATTGACACTGTTATTAAGTGAATGAGGAATGTTTCAGTTTTACACTATATGCTGTGTGACTAGAGAACTGGCTCATTGCACACTCTCTTTTCTGCTGAGAATACTTCTGTTTTGTTATCTCAAGTATAAACAATACACTGTATTACTCTATCAGGTAAATAAATGTATGTGCAATGAAGGATGTGCATCTAAACTAATAAAAGCGGAATAGTAAAATTAACCGTTTCTCCGGGACGCCCACAGCCAATCAGAGCGACTGTATGCAAATTAGCCCAGCCAACATGGAAGCCACCACTCACGGACCTGAGTAAACGTTTAGGCAGCGTCCCTTGCAGCAGGAGCGAAAGCGAAACTACCTGCTCTCTGGCTCCTTAGCCTTTGGCCTGAAGCAAAACACACATTTGCAACAATTAAGTGTAACAATTGTTTCATTATAGAAGCTACGAGGTGAGGCAGAGGAGGCTTCCTTAGTAAAAGGCCTTGCCTTAAAGGAACATCATCAATTACAGGAGATAAACTCCAGAACCTGCGTCCAGCTGGCCTTGCTGGGATGTTGGGCAATGGGAGCTGTGGGCAGCCTGAAAGCCCCTCACCCAGCCTGGTCAGGCACACCAGCAGGTGGGCATCCCCCAAGGGGTCCCAGACTGCGAGAGGGCACAGACCGGGCTGAGGGACCTCCCAAGTGCACAGAGCGGCTGCAGGGTGGAACAGCGCAGGGCCCAGGACCCGTGAGTGGGAAACAGGCAGCAGGGTTGGAGGGCACTGGGAAGCGGATAAGAGGCGGCAGGGGGTCGGCAGCCTGCTTGGTGGGCTTCCCAGGCCCTTGGAGGGGTATCGGAGAGCGGGAAAGAGGCAGCAGGGGGTCGGCAGCCTGCTTGGTGGGCTTCCCAGGCCCCTTGCAGGGCACCAGGAAGTGGGAAAGCAAGGTGGCGGGCTGGGGAGTGGGAAAGAGGCAGCGGGGCGGTCTTGGCCTGCTTGGCAGCTGCCCAGGCCCTTGGAGGGGCATCAGGGAGCGGGAAAGCAAGGCTGCAGGGACCAGGGGCCTGCTTGGCAGCTCCCCAGACCCCTTGGCGGCACCGGGAAGTGGGAAAGGAAGGCAGCAGGGGACCAGTGAGTGGGAAAGAGTCTGTGGCCTGTTTGGCGGCTCCCCAGGCCCTTTGGGGCCCACTGGGGAGCAGGAAAGCAAGCTCTTGGGGGCTGGGGTCCTGCTTGGTGGCTCCCCAGACCCCTTCCGGGGATCAAGGAGCAGGAAAAAGCTGGCCTGACCACGAGGCAGGGTTTTCCCTGCTTTCTGGTGGCTGGAGGAAGATGGGTAGTAGACAAGCTTGGGAGGCAGGCAGCACCCAGCCCTGGCCACAGCTCAAAAAAAGAGAACAATATGCAGAGGAAGGCAAGAGTCTGAGAGATCAACATAGAGGGGGTGCCTGCTCCAAGCCTCCACAGTGTGCCTGGGGGCAGGCCCCCAGCAGGTAGACACACACAGGAGGACTGCGCCGAGCCTCTGATGCGGCTGGGGGCAGGTCCCCAGTTGGCACACACACACACACACACACACACAGAAGGCGCCTGGCAGACTGGGGCCATCATAGGATATCCACTGAGGGGTCCCAGACTGTGACAGGGCACAGGCCGGGCTGAGGGACTCCCTCCACCCCGAGTGCACAAATTTTTGTGCATTGGGCCCCTAGTGGTCTAATAAAAGCCAAAGGACTTTCTGAGACTTATCCAATCTTTATTGGTAGAGAATTATTCATTAATTTTATTAAAAGCCAACAGAGCCTGGCTGGTATGGTTCAGTGATTAAGCTTCACCCCATGAACCAGGAGGTCAAAGTTCATTTCTAGTCAAGGCACATGTCTGTGTTGTGGACTTGATGCCCAGAAGGGGCACGCAGACATCAGTGATTGATATTTCTCTCATATTGATGTTTCTGTCTCTCTCGCCCTCTCCCTTTCTTTCTGTAAAGTCAATTAAAACACACACACATAAAAAACAACAACAAATTTCAGTATCACTCTGGAGCTCTTGTCTTGTAATTTTATCTTTCTGTAGTTAGAACCATGTGTACATAATCTTAAGAATATATTGGACCACACAATAAAAAATGAATGGACAAGAGTACTTTGTAAAATGTATATTTTGGAGACCATTAAGACAATAGAATATTAAGGAGACATCATTATTCATATAGTAAATGAAGTTGTAGATGATTTTAAGAAGTTTACCTGTTAGGAAATAAATTACCATAAAAATACAACACCCTGTTGAAAGATTGTCACTTAACTCCATATTGTATGTACTTTGCCAATATTAACCTACAGTGAGAAGACTCATGCTTATCTTTTCATCTATCATGTTATGATGTATGATAGTTGTTTTTGCAATTAAGAGACAAGTCATTCAATTCCTGTGAATGTTTTCATGCAGATGAGGGCAGGAATGAAAAGAGAGAAAGAACATAAACTCACACAGACAAACCTCCAATTTTCTTGCTAACTTTGGGAGATGGAAGATATGGACTGGAAGAAGCTTTTTCTGTTAGTATTACGTAAACTCTTAAATTGACTTATTTAAACCTGTTCAATTTTTCTGATTCCTGCATTTCATTGCTTTTCAATTTTCTTATCTTCTCTCTAGCATCTTCTAAAATTATACACTGAATGGCCAGATTATAACCACCCATCAGTACTTCGTTGGGCCACCTTTTGCCTCCAATACTGTGGTGATTCTTCTTGGCATTGACTCCACGAGATGTTGAAAGGTGATGTGAGGAATCTGACACCATGCCTGACGAATAGCACTGTCCAATTCTGTGAGATTGGATATTTGTGGAACCAGCTGCCTGATGGGTCTTTTAACTTCGTCCCACAAATTGGATTGAGATCTGGTGATTGTGGAGGCCACCTAAGCAAGGTAAAGCCTCCCTCATGTTCTTGAAAGCACGCCTGCACAATACAAGCACTGTGGCATGGCGCATTGTCTTGTTGGAAGAAGCCATCTCCATTGGGATACATCATTAACATGATAGGATGAACTTGATCAGCAATGATACTTAGGTATGTTGTGCTATTCAGACATTGTTCCACACAAATTAAAGGGCCAAAATTATGCCAGGAAAACATGCCCCAAACCATAACACTGCTCCCACCAGCCTGAAGGGTTGTACTCATGCATGTGGGATAACTGCTTTCATGCTGTTTCTGCCAAAGTCTAACTTTGCCATCTGCATGATGCAACTGGAAACATGATTAATTGGACCACATAACTTTTTTCCAATGCTCAACTGTGCAATCCTTGTGTTCCCGTGCAAATTGAAGATGATTTATCTTGGTAACTGCAGACAGCAAAGGTGTTTGAACAGGCCTTCGGCTTCCATATTCCATATGATGCAGTGTACGGCTAATTTGCCCACAACTGTCAGGTGGTCATAATAATCTGGCCACTCAGTGTGTATTTAACTAGAGGCCTGGAGCACAGATTCATGCACTAGTGGGGTCCCTTGGCCTGGCCTGCACCCTCTCGAAATCCAGGACCCCTTGGGGGATGTTGGACTTTTTAGCCCAATCCCTGCAAGCCAGGCTGAAGGACCCCACCAGTGCATGAATCTGTGCACTGGGCCTCTAGTTTGCTTATAAGATCTTTGGTTAATCTCTTCCTCTCTCCCCCTTCCTCTCTTCCCTTTGAGATTCATCAGTCTGTTCCATGTTTCCATGCCTGTGTGTTGAGCATCTGCCCCCTGGTGGTCAGTGCACATCATAACTACTGGTTGAATGGTTGAACAGTCGCTTAGGCTTTTATATATATAGAATAGATGATATGTATTAGATATAATATGCTATTTTATCTGCTTCATCAATACCACTCATATTTTTTAGATTATACATTGATCTAAATGTATACATCTATACATTTAGATTATACATTATACATTATACATAGATTATAACACTAATGTTAGTGTTTTCTTCTAGTGATCCTAATCTATTCCTTTGCCCACTTTTAACTATAATTTAAGCCATGAGTTATTTACTTATGTCATGTTTTCTAACTGGATTCTTCTTCCCTCACAGATTTTCCAATTATTCTTTCAATAGCACCATTCCATTTTTTTTTTAGCGAGAAAGGGATCAGTGTAACTACACTTATTTTTTTGTTGTCACCTGGTGATGTTGGGCGGCCTAGGTCCCACACAGCCAATAAAGTTAGCAAAGTCACTGCCCCAAAGGTAAAGTGAGACTAATTTACTTTGGCAGCCAACATACCCCAAGAGATTTGGGAGCCCAGCCAACCTGAACTAGGAAGCAATGATGAAGCTGTCGACTGCTTGAGAATCTTTTTGTTCTGATTCAGTGCAAAAAGGGTGGCACAGGACAAAGTGGTACCAAGTAGATTGTCTGAGCTCTAGATTTCATCCCCTGAGTATTGTTCCATGACTCAGGCCACAATTACAACAGGAAATAATATAGAATAAAGCAATACATCTCCAAAAAAAAAGCGTACTAGGGAATTAAATATATTAGTTGCACAGTGATAGTTCTGCAACTGAGGGTGAGAGAAAGCTGCAAATACTAAGTACAATTTTAGTGGCTTTATTTAGTTGCATTTTATGCCCCAATACTCTTGTGATTTTGCTGAGATGCATTGCAAAGAACAGAGCTGAGATTTCAACTATTTAGTTGGTGCTTTTAGTTGAAATTGTTTTTCTATCAATTACCATGAAATACTTCCCCAAAGAGCATATCTAGGATGTTCTCCATTAACTTCAGAGTAGGTGTGAGTTGATACCAATTTCTCAGTGTCAGGATCAAATATAGTACTTTTCCTTGTATTATTTCATACATGGAAATTTCCACAGAAAACTCACTCATGTAGGAATTAATAAAATCCTAAACCAAAAACTTCTATGTGTCCAAGAAAATAGGCAAGTATGACAAAAATGAACAAAATATTAAAGTACAAATAATAATAAACCCCCAGTTTTAATAGCTTCTTACTGAATTTGCCTTCTTTAATTTAGATAGTACATGTATGCTATATAAAACTATTTATAGCTCTTTAATGTGATATAGGCCTAATTTTCAGATTCTTAATCATTAAATTTAAAGACTTGTTAGAATTTTTTAGGAATTAATAGAATGTACTTACTGTGATGCTATTTTAAAAGATACTTAGAAAAGTATTCTTTTTTTAAGGCTTTTATGATAAATGAATCTTCTGTATATCACACAAGACATTATAGTTTGTTTGACATTTAGGTCTTCCTTTGAAGTCAGGAATGACAATAAAACACTAAGATTTTAGCCCTAATTTCTCCCCTATTTATTTCTGTTGTTCTGCTGCTTGGCAGCTGCAAACCTATCTCTTACCTCTAGGCAAGCAGGCAAGCAAGCGTCTCTTTCCTGAACTAATGGGCATGCCATTTCTTGGATTAATTGGCAAGTCAACGGTGCAGCCTGTAAGTTTCCCCGGAGACCTGGTACTTCATATCAGCAACTTTTTGAATTTGTTTTGGCCTTAAGTTTGCTCCCGATCTGAACCCTTTCTAGACCATTTGTATTCTAATGGATGGCCACATTAAGTATATGGGACTTATGGAATAGACACATCTTTCAAAAAGACTTGAGAAAAGTAGAAACAAACAACTGATTCATTATAAAGTAAGTAAAACATCTTTGAAAAAAATAGGTTTCTTTTTTAAAAGAGAGATGATATATATATATATATATATATATATATATATATATATATATATTTTTTTTTGTTAGTAATTTTGTGCTAGTAGTTTTATAATTTTTTTTTTTTGCTACATACATAGTATAAACATGTTGGCTTTATGGCCAACCAAAAAACTTAAGAGTATCTTTCTCTAAAGTTTATAGGTAGAGGAATGTGTTTTGAAGATTGTACATATTGAATATTTAATTTAAACTTATCTCATATAAATATGAAAACAGTTGGAGTTTAGTCCCTTCATGTCATCAAATTACCAGTAATCTATTCCTAGAAATGTGGCAGGAGGTAAGGAATTCCTTCTACAACCTGTGTGGGCGGCCTGCGACTGGGCCCTCTCACCCTTAACGCAGATGCTGCTGCCCCTATTGTTTCTCATCTGCCTGGAGAGCACCAACCTTGCTCTGTGCGCTTCGCACCCATGCAGGGATTATTGTCTTATGGATTGTGTGGCATTTATGTAAGGGGATTGTTTCACGATTACTCATTAATAACATACTTGAGGTGATCCCAAATACATGTCCACTTGTTAGGTTGACTGGTAAATCCTGATGCTTTGCACACAATGCCACAGACAAACAGAAGCTCATTTTCCTGGTAACTTTATTTGCACTTGAGGTAAAACTTATAAAATTCATGGCTGGAAAAATGCACTCTCCTAGATGGAAAAATATGAGAAAATTGTGGTTGACTTGCTTTTGTAAGGAATCTCAGAATCCAGCATAGATGGTGCTTCGGTAGCATGGTCTCATGTCTGACCTAACTCTGGCCTCCCAATGGCTACTGACCTGTGCACCTGGAGGGCCAGGCTTATCCACTGCATCTCAACACATTGAGAAAACAAAATATAAGGCTTACAGATTTTTGTAATATGGACTTTTTAAAAATTATTTTATATACATATTATCATTATACATGTTTAATTATCCTTTAAAAAATATTTTGTCTCTAAGTAACCAGAAGGAAGGAAAACTAGTTCTTCTCACATAAATTCATAAACTCTATCATTGTTTTCAAGTATGTTTTACCTATATAAGAGAAATTGTATGTGTTTACATGTGAATGTTTTTAATTGAGTTAGTGTCCTTTTAATATTTTTCTTAAAATATAATGGGCAGACAAATGTGAAAACTCTGTATAATGAACTAGGACTACCCTGCTGAGTCTTAACCATCAGTACATGCCTGTGCTAGGCTAGGTTCTGCTTCCAGTTTATTTCAATTAAGTATCTGCAGTTTAATTACATGGCACAGGAAGGATCTGTTGATGTTGTGAATTTGATTTTTAATAATATTACTCTAAACTATAATGTGACTTTATAATTGAAAAATTCTGTTAGGTAATTATCTTTTTATGAACTGCTAGAAAAGGCCCATTTGCATGCTCACTGGGAAGGCTTTCCTTTAAGTGGTGATGGTACTAGAATCACTTCTTGATATATTGACTGCAAACCTTTTCTTAATACACCTTTCACTTTTCAAAAAATATATATTTTTATTGATTTCAGAGTGGAAGAGAGAGGGAGAGAGAGATAGAAACATCAATGATGAGAGAGAATAGTGGATTGGCTGCCTCCTGCAAATCCCACACTGGGCATAGAGCCTGCACCCCGGGCATGTGCCCCGACTGAGAATCAAACCATGACCTCCAGGTCCATAGGTCGATGCTCAACAACTGATCCATGCCAGCTGGGCTGGCACTTTTTATTTATTTATTTCTTTTGGCTAAAAATAATTCCAAATATCATACATGGAGAATTCTCAGTTAGTATGAAAACTGCTCATTTATATATTTATATTCACCTTTTCTTAATTTTTTCTTCTGCTGTCTCTATTCCCCAATCACATTTTCTTTTTGTCCCTTTCTCAAGTTTATAGAATTTATATTGGGAAATAAGGTTTTAAGTGATGGCGGCCCTTAATATTCAAGTTGCTAATGAGGGCTTGGCTTTTTAGTTTTGGGAGATCATTTTCCTGCAGTTGTTGAAAACAACTGCAGGAAAATCATGGCCCTGTGCAAAGGAATTTAGTGAGTTTCACTCTTTAATTGATACTCCATGGTTCATATTCTTACCAGCACTGAGGGGGGGATTGTAAAAATTAGGCATGTACTGTTGAAGAGAAATACCCACAATAATAATGTTACACTACTTGTAATATTCACTGTTTTAAATATTGAAGAATAGATATTAATTTACTTCCATTAATTTACTCATTATCATTAGTTGATATGTCCTTTCCAAGAAAAATTTAAAAACAAGAACAAATAAAAAATTATGAACAGAGATATGCATTTATATGGAACTCTTTTTATAAAGTATGCTTCCTTTTACCTGGCTCTGTGTGGATGTATTTATGGAAGGATGGATTTTGAATTACATTAAAAAATCAGAAGTATTTTTGCAAGGATTGCTAATTCAGATCAAACTTAATGACCTCTGAATTGAACATATTCTTATAATGTAAACAAATGCAATAATTGGATAGCTATGACTCTGATTTTATTTTACTATAAATTTACTGAAACATAAATGGAATGGTTTTAAATTTAAGAATTTTCATTATTAACTATATCAGCATCCTGGAAGTAATTGGTTTTATTTTTACCCATTTTAGGTAAAGATTTAATTCCCTTTTTTTTTGTAGAAAAATTACTAATTCAATTTTTTCCATTTCCCTAATTTAAAAATCAAATACTCTAAATGTAAACAGTACTCCAAAGTGGAAAGGGAACATCTAGATAGCTAATATCAAATGCAGTGTAAATGATAAACCAATTTATACAAAATATTGTTTATGACTATTCAATATTTAGTTTACCTTATTCTCATTTTCTTTTACTTAAAATACTTTAAAGTTATAATGGACTCTAATTAAATAAAGCATTTGTATGACTACTGATAATAAAAGGGGAATTGGCTCTTTTACATTAAAATTTTAGAAACCTAAAATAGGAAATGTAGTTGGAGCAATTTTTGGTGTAATGTATTTAAGTTTCTACAACAATGGTGTCTAGAAAATAGATGTAAATCCTCTTGAGTTAAGTAAGAACAGCTGACATGTACTTTGTCGCTGTGACTTCTTTTAGCTTGGCGTTTGAAATTGACCTCACAGTACTGCCCCTGGAGAAGAACTTTGGCTGTGACCTCTGACATTAGACCTCTCTACAGTCTTTATCTTGGTCCTCTGAGATTGAAAGCTGCCGCATTATGTGAACTATGGTCAGTTCTGTACCAACCAGTTTTATTCACGAGGTGTCAAGCTGAGAATTAGGAGCTTGCTATACTTACGAAATTAGTAGCCATCTTGACAGGAGTTGTTTATCTATTTTAATTGATGAACGCTTACTGGCCCTCTACAGAATATAATGACTATGGCAACTTGGTCTGGAATAGTAGGCCAAGTCACTCCTTTTAACCTTTAGTTCCCCCATGTTGGCTCCTAAATAAGAGTTGAACAGTTAAATGTCTAGTTCATTTTTTCAATATGTCGTTTTACACATATAGTATCATGTTGATTTTGTTCTCATATGACCAATAACTTAATCATTGCTTAAATTTATGTTAGGTACATAGAATTAGAATGATTTAATTTCTTAAGCAACACTGAGCTAGGCTAGGTAGGAGGAAGAACTGCTTCTGGTGTACTGAATTACCTTGTAAATCTCAATCCTGTAAGAAACTTTTGAAATAACATTTATCAGGCCTTAGAGCTTTATCATGGCAATGACTAATATTTCATTTGGAAGAAAAATGCTTTTTTTTTGAAATGTTATTTTTTAATTACTATTTTTACGTGTTTCAAGATGTGCTAGTTATTTGGTGACCTTGTGGCAATGGACTCATAATGTCATCGACTTTTCTTGAGGAGAGAAAGCCCCCATCAGCCACGGTCAGCTCTCTTGTGAAAGGGCCCGTTTTCAGTTATTAGTAGCCAACACTCATACTAATCGATAGAGGGATGTGCCCACATGGCGACAGGATTATGTGGACCATCACAGAGTCTGCTGCAGTCAGAATGGGTTATAAATAATATTTTCAAAATCGTGAAATGTCATATGAGGTAGGTCTCAGAAAATTTCTAAATTAATAAGATAAGTAGTTACTTCTCAAAATATGAATAATTTTAAGATAAATCTAAAAGTGGTGTTCTATAAAATGAGTAATCATTAAGCTTTAATATAGTATATCAGTCAATTAATGTTAAGAGTTAAGTTAAGTATTTTAATGAAAAATCAAAACACAACCAAATATTTTTATGTTAGGCTGTAATAATCTTACTCTTTAAAGTTATCTTCTGGAAGGATGATTTTGACCTGGTCTTATTATCCTATAAATATTATATGTGCATTCATTTATTCATATATTTAGTAAATATTGAGAACATACCATGTACAAAGGACTATGCTAAAATTATAAGGACAAAATGTTTAGTCAAGGAGATAATTTATGATCAAATACTCAGAAAAATGTAAACTTACACTTTAGGTTGAGTGCTGAAAAAGTAAAGTTTGTGTCAGGCTGGCATGGTGCAAATTTTTGGTCAGATTGATAAAATTATACTTTTTAGTGTGTCTCATACTTTTAGTAATTAGTTTATGTGTGCCATGACATATAAGAGGTTGAAAAATCCTATTGTAAACCATAGTAAAATTTGGATCTTTATTCTAAAAGCAATGGCAAATCATTGATAAACTTCAAACAGACAAAAAACATTAACAGATTTTTATTTCTAAATATCCGGTTTCTGTGGGATGGGACAGGAATGGATTCTGTCAGGGCAGTAAGTTGGTTCTTATAGTTGAACAGGTGAGAGATTGAGCATTTAGACAAATGAGGAATAAAAAGGAATGGATAAAGTAGGCAAGGTCAAATAAGAATCTTCTATTTCTCCTTTTCCTGCTGAATATTTGCTCATTCTTGACAGAAGTTTTTCCTTCGCTCTGTGAGCCTGGTTTTACTCCCTCCCTGCTGTCTTGATTGCAGTCATGGCTAAGAGTTGGCAGAGGGGCCACAGAAGTGCAGTGCTGCCTTCAAAGTCCTAGAGGAGAGAAGCAGGAATTTTCTCACCTTTAGTAATTTTGGTGCTTGTTTTATGTCTACACCTCTCAAATAACTCATTTGAGGGTACCAGTAGTTAATTCTGAATCTGTGGTTCCCACAAATGCAATTCAGCAAGTCGTGTTAAATTGTCTCCTTTATTTATTTTATATATTGTTATGTTTTTAATATTTTTATTGATTTCAGAGAGGAAGGAAGAGGGAGAAAGAGAGAAAAACATCAATGATGAGAGAAAACCATTGATCTGTTGGCTTTTGCACGCCCCACATTGGGGATTGAGCTGGCAACCCTAGCATGTGCCCTGACCTAGAATTGATCCCCATTCAGGGCATGTATAAGAATCAATCAACGCATAAATAGATAAGTAGAACAGCAAATTGATGTTTCTCTCTCTCTTGTCCTTCCTCTGTCTCTCTAAAATCAATAAATAAAATAGTTTTTAAAAGTGCACTCTCTTGGCTATATGCCTATCTGTGCAGGCTGCAGTGGTATCTTAGCCTTCGGTGTTTTATTGTTTTGTTTTGTTTTCCAAGAAATCTATTAAGCCAAATCTTGGTTTCATTTCCTACTATATTGTTTTCTAAATTGGATTATATGATCTTATGCTTAGATAAATCTGGAAGAGATAAACCTTTTTTTCTTTTATCTTAAACTTCTTGTGTCTTTTACTTGTAAGACTTCTCAGAACTGTCATTCCAGAGCCTTTAAAACTGGTAGTGAATGTTTTAGATTTATTGAATAATCAATTTTCCTCTGGAGTATATTGTGGGACTAATGTCTAATAAAATATGCATGGTATTTGTCAAATTCAGGCAATCAATTTGAGGGCACATTTTCATTCTAGACAGGAGGTTCTATGGTTTGCATCTGAGGTATCTCTTATTTTGTGCTTTCTTTCTGAGCATTAGGTGTTTTGTTTTTCCAACATTTTTTGTTTGTTTGTTTGTATTTAAAGACTAATATCAGAGTGATCTCATGGTATGAACCGGATGGCTCATTGTGAGGGCAGCCAAATGTCTCCACGGTCAACATTTCTCTGTGTTTTTAATTCGTGAAGCAGGAGGGGTCCTTGAACCATGAACGTAACTATACATGATGGTCTTCCACTTTCTGGGAACAGTGGCTTGCATAGTCTGACATTAGTGTATTATACTCAGGACCATGACATGAATTCAATTAGAATCCCCAAGCTCCTCATTTTATACCAACCATTTCCCCAAATCTGAATTGGGAGACATTGATGTGTGACTATGAAGACAAATTTGCAGACAAACTGTACATTTGCATATCAAACAGACATATAATGCAAATCACAAACACAAAAAAACATAAACACATCAATATAAGATGACCTCTGTGGTAGAAATAGTGCCCATAGCAATCTAAGATTATGAAGAGTGCTACCCTCAAGTTGGCAGAAGGGAGAAGAAGCTGCTACACACTCTAATAATCTGCTTCTGAATATAGTGGGGAAGCATTCCAGAAGGATGAATTGAGTATCATTCCCTTCTCTCCCAGCTCTTTCATATTCATTTGTGTCACATGCTATGCCTCACCCAGAGTGCTGAATACTGAAATTCATAGGTCAATTCACTTATGTGAATAGTTTACTTTCTCTTGATGACCTACTGTGTGCAAGGTAGGAGTATACTCTTTCAGCTTTTTCCTGGTCTTTATATTTACATTTTTAATGTTAAATGTGGTGTTCTTTTTTGATAAATACGGGAAAAAAACACTCTTTACGAATTATATGAAATAAGTAGATTCTATACTGTCTGAAAAATCTTATAAATAGAAAAAATGGCAGTCAGAATAATATAATTTAGTGTGGCTCAAAAATCTTTCTGTCTTAAAATAGCTATTGTTTTCTGTTGTGTTTTTTTTTTGGTTTATTTTTTTGGTGTGTCTGTGTGTATCTGTGTGTGCACATGCACATGCATGAGAGCTCACACACATGCTTCAATTAGTCATTAGAAGCATTTTCCTTTTTCATGTAGCCTTTTAATTAAAATGGAATAATTTAAGGGAAAGTAAAGTATTAAGTCTTTAATAGTGCGGTTTCAATGAAATTATTAGACATTTTCCTCAATTGATTAAAATAGAAATAGTATGTTTAGGGACACCAAAAATGATTTTATCAACTTCAAAAATTTTAAATGGGACAGCCATGGAATTGGCAAGAATGAAGGTGTACTTAATAGTACCAATTTGTATTTATGGGGTTGTTTAATATACCTTGAGAACCCATTAATAATAGAAAATAGTAATAATAGAAATAATAGTAATCATAGAATTAATAGTAATAATAGAAATATAACATAAATAACATAAAATATAATAGAAATAATAGAAATAACATAAAATATAATGGAAATAAAAATAATAGAAATAATAGAAAATGCACACGTATGGAGGTACATTAAGTGGAGGCTTTATGACTTAATTATTAGAAGTTTATTAATTTAATAGATGAAAAATCAGTAGCACACAAACTGCCATTTAAGTCCAATCACTCTTTGTTCTGATATTCTGCATTTGATGTTGTTGATACTGAATAGGTTGAGTCAGAAATGATTTTCAAAATGAGTTGACTGTGGTCAGATTCCCTTTATAATCAGATGCCGAGATGATTATGCACACATCCCACTTATGGAGGTCTCTTCTCAAGTAGTAATTTCTATAATATTGGTTTAAAGAAACTAGACAAGATGTGATTTTTGAGTACAGGTTCACAAAAAATGTGCAAAGCTGGAATGTAATTGTAGGCTGTATCATTAACTCAAAGGCTGGCGTTATTTCAGAATAAAAAAATATCAGTTATGGGAATGAGGACCCCCTTTTTCAATCATGAAAGAACTTGTGTATGGATATTATGAGGGATTTTCCCGAGCCTTATTCTTAAACAGATTACACTATTCAAAGTCTCAAAGAATCAAAATCATGCTCAGCTGGGGCAGTCAATGTGCAGTCTAAACATGTGACAGATGCAGAGAAAACTTCAAAGATGCCATTACAAATGGAGATATTTAAGGAGCCAGATGCTACAGTTTCATGTCTTCTGCAGCCTCGAAAGTGTCCTGTGATCACCTTCCAGAGGGGAGGTGTGGTTCAATCTGGTGAGGAACAGACCGCCACCTAATCTTTCTGTTGTTGTTGTTGTTGCTTGCATTCATTGTATGGCGGGGTGTGAGGGGCTGGGATCAGTGATTCTAACAGGAGGACATGTATAAGAATTTGCTATTTCTTATACATGAAGGCACAAGTGCAAGAAAAAAAAAATGATGTATTCTGTGAAAGCTCTCCTGTCTAAAGAAATGATTTGTAGGTGTGTATTGCCATGGAAACACTTCTTTCCTTCAACTTTTGCTATTTATTTAGACACTAAAAGAGGTAATAAATATATTCATTATGGTTAATGTTTATTTCACATTTTGTTTGGTGTTAAGAAATAAATTACTTGGGACATCATATTATTAAGTGCATGTTTCATTTTCATCACTACTGCATTCTAAAGAAGAACTTTATATTTCGAGGCTGAATGAAGCCCCAGGTAAATACCAAGGTGGCAAGACTAAACTAAAAATCCAAAAGCACCACCTGCTTTTATTTCATAGGAAATTCTTTATTTTTACTTTTTTTCCCAGTATAGGCTTTGTAAGACAGTTTGTTTTATCTCAACTTTTATGAACACTGTTTCATAGGCTTATTATTCCTAATGAAATAAAGGAAAATAAAGAAAACTTCTAGGAAACATGTAATAAAGCAAATAAAAAACTGGAAAATTTGAATCACTGTGTAATGTGTGAGCATTTATTTTTGCATTGAAAAAGTGATTCTGCCCAAGTTTATTCTTTTTATTATATGTATGATTCACCCTAGCTTATCTTCTATTAAACCACACCCATGGAGGGATTGTTTTATTAATTTTTGAATTAAAATTTGTGGCACATTATAAAAATAAAACTCATATATATATATATATATATATATATATATATATATATATAATTACATGAAAAGGGATGGCTATAAGAGGATAATAAATAGCAAAGGATATTTTTCTTTCTAATGTAAACATCTGGCAGTAATCCTTGCTTACACAATTAATGGGCATTTAATTGGCAATGATCAGTTTATTGCTGCAATATGAAGTGAGTGTTTCCCCAGGAAGAAACAGCTGTTGCAAGAATTTCACAGTGATTTAGCAAACACCAGGTGATGACTGCATCTAGAATGCAGTGTTCTGTCTCTCAGCAAATCACAGCGCATCAGAAAAAACAATTAAAAGTAGAATAGCTGGACAAATCCAGTTGTCACTGATATTAAAATCTAGCTAAAAAGCAAACTTAATAAAACAGCAGGTTAATTATAATACATATTATCCATGCCTCAAATATAAAAAAGAAATAATTCCTTCAAGAAGCAAACAGTAAGTTGACATGACATTAATCTATTTAAAAGTGGTATTTTGTGTCTTGTTTTAAAGACATAATGGTTGATTTTTCTATTCTAGTCTTTTAAAAGTCTCAGAAAATTTGATGGTTATGATTCTAATTTTTCGATTAAAAAGTTATTGAACTCATTCAGTGGTTACTGACAATTATATATTTTTCTTGATATATTTCATTTAACTGTCTAAAATTAAGTGTACCACTTTTCAATGTGCATTGCTTGTAAGCTGCTTTCTCATTAAGTTTTAAAGAAAAAGTTTTTCATTTTTCATTATGCATTTTTATTACTAATTTAATACAATGATAATAGCTATGCAAACTTTCTGTGACTACTCAGCTTTTGGCATAGATTAAATTATACATTTTAAATGTAGCACACTGGCAGACTCTGTTATTTCATAAAGCTGAGTTTCATTAGTGAAAAAAGTAATTTTGCTTCAGCCAAAAAAAAAGCTCTTATTTACTATACTATTTAGTATTAGCTTATGCTAGACTCTATGAACAATGAACTCAAATGAATAAAGCATCAAGGGCCAATTTGTAGAACAATGCTTTTATTTTTTTCCTGTATGCATTCTGCAATAATTCATCTCCATGACAAAAGCAGACAATCAATCATCTTCTATTGTGCCTTTCTCAATAAAATTACTATTCTTGATGTAACAAAAGAAAGCTGCCTAAGTAACAGGAACAGTCTTACATGCTCAAGTCAATAAATTGACCATACTTCAAAAACCTTTACCCATTAATATGACAATGTAGTTTTATATTTAACTTATACATATTAATATTAAATTATTAAGTAGCATTCTTATTTTTGTTCAAGAAAACAATAATAAATAAGAAATCATGTGATAGGAGTGTTTTCAATGTCTATCTGACAAAATTTTGTAGCCTATGTTAATATGCTACCATCTTATAACTGTGTGCAGGTTGAAACATATCACATTTTGGACAGAAATTCTCTATATGTCTAAGTCCTAAAATCATATAGACTCTATATACTATTACAACAGTTGTTCCTCTATTGTAAGATTATATAAGTATGATAGTTGAAGGTAATCCTAGAATACATAGTATTGTTCCTAAAGTAAGATATTTATATGGTAAGTATATTTTAACATATAAACTTAAGCATATATTTCAAAAAAAATCTGTATATGTTGTATGAATTGTAAGGAATAACTTAGGGTCAGAAGTTAAATGCAATATTTTATACCAGAAAAATGAAGAAATAAAGTAAGTATAGATATGGCTATATACTTATTTTAAATAACTATCTCTTTTATTTTCAACTAGAATAATATAAAGTTAACATGAAAAAAGTGAAAGTTTTTAGATATTTCTAACCAACAAAGAGTGCAATACTAAGATATGTATTTCATTTTAATACAGTTTTATATATACTATTTTTGGTCCTAATTTTTTTCTCACAGAGATTGAATTATAACAAAATTTTTAAATTAAAATATAAGTAGTTTTTATTTAACTTACCAGAGCAACAGGATTAATTTAAGCTAATAATACTCATGTCATTAGTCACTCCAAAATTAAGTTGACTTTAGAACCTCTGAAGACTTTCTTTAATTGTATTTTCTTTTTTTCTGAATTAATGAGGCCAGGCCATAACATGTTTCAAGAAAATGAAATCCTTTGTTACAGAAATGCAAATGCAGTGACTTAGCATCTAAGATACTATACACTGTAGAAGACAGTGAGGATAGTTTCAATGTAGTATTGAGGACATAATTTGCAACCATTTATATGCAATTATATAATTAAATTATAAATATTTTGTGTTCCTATTAATTGTTTATGAATTTACAGAATGTTTGTGAGTTACACCATGTTACAAGAATAGCATTCCAAATTTTATATTAATTATTTTATCAGATATTTTAAACCTCATAGCAATTAATTTTAAAAACTCCTATAACAAAATGTTTAAAAATTAGTAAAAATTTTACTACATCCTATTGTAAATTAAATGCTTTAATAGGAATATTATTTGGTCATAAGTTACTTTAAACAGTTGCTCCTCTTGTTTCCCTTTCTTTTCCCCATGTATTGGTTGATCCATTTTGATTTAGACCCCAGTAAGTATGATGTAATGAGTTATTTACTGAGAGAGATTACACAATCAACTCTTTTTTAAAATAAATCCTTATTATTCAGATTATTACAGATGTTCCTTTTTTAAAAAAACCCATAGCTCCCCTCCACCTGGTTCCCACCCCCCCATGCCCTTACCCCCACCACTGTCCTCATCCACAGGTGTAAGATTTTTGTCCAGTCTCTTCCCACACCCCTCACACACCCTTCCCCCTGAGAATTGTAATTCCATTCCCTTTATATGCCCCTACTTCTATTATATTCACCAGTCTATTCTGTTCATCAGATATTTTTATTGACTTAATTATTAGATTCACTTGTATGTATTTGTTGTCACTTTGTTGTTCATAATTTTTATCTTTACCTTTTCCTTCTTCTTCCTCTTCTTAAAGAATGCCCTACAGCATTTCAAGTAATCCTGGTTTGGTGGTGATGTACTCCTTTAGCTTTTTCTTGTCTGTGAAGCTCTTTATCTGGCCATCAATTTTACATGATAGCTTTGCTGGGTAGAGTAATCTTGGTTGTAGGTTCTTGCTCTTCATCGCTTTGAATATATCTTGCCACTTCCTTGTGGCCTGCATGGTTTCTGTTAAGAAATCAGCTGAAAGTCGTATGGGTACTCCCTTGTCAGCAACTGTTTTTCTCTTGCTGCTTTTAATATTCTCTCTGTGTCTTTTGCCCTTGGCATTTTAATTATGATGTGTCTTGGTGTGGTCCTTTTTGGATTCCTTTGTTTGGGATTCTCCATGCTTCCTGGACTTGTAAGTCCATTTCTTTCACCAGGTAGGGGTAGTTTTCTGTCATTATTTCTTCAAATAGGCTTTCAATATCTTACTCTCTGTCTTCTTCTGGCACTCCTATAATTCTGATGTTGGTATGCTTAAAGTTGTTCCAGAAGCTCCTTACACTATCTTCATATTTTTGGATTCTTTTTTCTTTTTGATTTTCCGGCTGGGTGTTTTTTGCTTCTTCATATTTCAAATCTTTGACTTGGTTCTTGCAATCCTCTAGTCTGTTGTTGGATCTCTGTATATTATTAATTTTATTTCAGTCAGTATATGCTTAATTTCTGACTGGTCCTTTTCCATTTTTTTGGCATTCTCATTTAGATCCTAGAAGGTCTCACTTAGTTCCTTGGAGGCTCATAGAAGATTTTTGAGTAGCCTTATAACTGGTTTTGAACTCTATATCCAGTAGTTTGCTTTCCTCTTTTTCTTTCATTTGTGGCCTGTTTCTTTGTGTCTGCATTTTGACTGCTTCCCAGTGTTGATGACAATCAACTCTTATTATGCAGTCTTACTTACTTAAATGATACTCAGTTCAAATAATTTTAGGGGAAACTAACAGTTGTTTATGTTGTATGTTTTATTTTTGCCTTACCATCCTTAGATATAGTTCCTGAAGAGAGAAAAAGCGGAAGACATAATTCAACAAGAAATCACAATGTTGTTTATTATACCGTGACAACGGTGTTACTGAATTTTCTTGAACTGTTACTTATCTTCATAGAGAATCTATACCTGGAGACCAAGGTTTGGTCTTTGCTCCCATGTCTTAAGAAACTTAATAACTCTACTACTTGTGGCTATCACAGCCTCCCTTCACCATATTCTTTTCTCTCCTCCTCCCCTGTCTCTTCCTCTCCTTTGTCCTTCTTCTTCCCTATTACTCCCAGATCTATTAGAATGTCATGAATAGTATGTTCAGGATTTTATGTCATCCTTTGCTTTGAAGTGGGAATGCAGGGCTAAGGAAATTCCTATCGAGGGTATCCATTGCATTAATCCTGGGACTTTGCAGAATTTTACATAACAATTGCTACTACCTATGAAAGCCCTTGGATTTTTCTTTTATGGATGGCAATATTTCTAACAACAACTCAAACTGAAGAAACTAAAGCCACCTCTGTTTTTGTAGGTATATAAACTCAGAATATTCTATCAAAATTTGAGCTTGCTTTCCTTCTAATTTCTTTAACAACATTATTAAGTGCACTATGGTGCTCCACATTTTTATTTTTATTATATTTTTGTTTTGGCTGCCCAGTCACCCAGTCTTTCTCATGTCTGGCCCATCTGTCCTTGTTAATAAGAAATTGATCTGAGACTAAGTTTTATTGAAAAACTTTGACAGAAAATATAAGTTAAAATCACAATTATTAGAGAAAAATCTAGGTTGACCTTTTTGACAAGTCATTTTACACCAATGAGATGACTGTATTTCAGGGGTTCTCACACTTCAGTGTGCATCTATCTACCTCCAGAGATTCTGATTTGGTAATGGGCAAGTGGCAGAAAATTTTCATTAACAAAAATATTCTTTTATTCATTTCAGAGAGGAAAGGAGAGGGAGAGCAAGACAGAAACATCAATGATGAGAGAGAATCATTGATTGGCTGCCTTTTGCATACCCTACACACTGGTGATAGAGCCTGCAACCCGGGCATGTGGTCTGACCAGGAATCAAACTGTGACCTCCTGGTTCATAGATCAGTTGATACCCAACCACTGAGCCACGTTGGCAGGGCAAAATTTGCGTTTTTACCAAATGCCTATTATATGTTGATTCTGCTGGTCTGGGGACTATTGTGTTAAACCAGATAATTTTAAAATCTTATGTTTCTGAACATGATAATATGGTGGCTATATCATATCAATTTGGGCTTTTTTTTGAAATATGATTTACTAGTTTGCCAAGGTCTACATGATTTCACAAAAAGGAAGTACATACTGAATATGTGGTTTTTATTTTTTTTACATAACTTAAAATTTTTAGGGCAGTTTTAAGTTCATCAAAGAGTTTAGAGAAATGTACAGAGATTTCCCATAAACTTCCTGCTCCACATATGCATAGCCTCCTCCATTATCAATATCTCCCACCAGAGTGGTACATCTGTTAAAACTAATGAATGTATATTACACGTCATGATTGCCCAAAATCCAGAGTTTACACTAGGGTTCACTGTTGATCTTGTACATTCTATGGGTTTGGACAAAAATATAATTACATGTATAATTTATCATTATAGTATCATACAGAGTATTTTCACTGCCCTGAAATTCCTATGTTCCACCAATTCATTCCTTCCCAAATTGGTAACAAGTAATCTATCTCCATAGTTTTGTCTTTTCCAGAGATGTATTTTTCAACTATAATGTCATTTAGTTAGAATCATATAGTATGTAACCTTTTCACTTGTTGAACAATATGCTGTTTCTCATTTTCAGATTGGCTTTTTTCACTTAAAAATCAAATTTAATGTTCTTCCATGTTTTTCATTACTGGATGGCTCATTTATTTTTAGCACTAAATAATATCTCATTTTCTGAGTGTACTACTTTATCCATTCAACTACTGAAGGACATCTTGTGTGTTTACAAATTTTGGCAATTATGAAGGAAGCTGCTATAAACATCTGGGTACAGGTTTTTCTGTGGACATAATTTTTTAATTCCACTGGGCAAATTGTTGGATAATTTGGTAAGAGTCTGTTTAGTTTTGTGAGAAACCACCAAACCATCTTCAACATGGCTGTACCATTCTGCATTGTCGTTAGTGATGCATGAGAGTTCCTGTTGTTTTGTCTTCACCACCATTTAGTGTTTAAGGTTTTGGCCATTCTAATTGGTGTCGTGGCATCTCATTTTTGTTTTAATTCGTGTTTCCCTGATGACATATTATATGGAATATCTTTTAATATGCTCTTTCCCATCTGTTTATCTTTTTGGTGAATTGTCTGTTAAGATCTTTGGCCCCTTTTTATTCAGTTGTTTGCTCTCTTATTGTTGAGTTTTACGTGTTATTTGTACGTTTTGAATAGCAGGTGTTTTTTTTTTTTTTAATCAGATGTATCTTCTGCAAATAATTTCTTCAAAGCTTTGGCTTGTCTTCTCATTTTCTTAACTGAATATGTTTTTGACTCATGCATTTAGTGCCTTAGGCCAATGTCACCAAATCCTAAACTTATTAGTATTCTGTAAAACGATGTACTTTGACTCGATGTTGCTTTTAGAGATCAAAATTC
Organism: Murina feae; assembly: GCA_004026665.1. Classification (NCBI taxonomy): domain Eukaryota; kingdom Metazoa; phylum Chordata; class Mammalia; order Chiroptera; family Vespertilionidae; genus Murina; species Murina feae. The sequence continues at coordinate 28,206 of PVJC01005004.1, forward strand.
TTTATAAACCAGGGTTGTCAATGGCCTAACTAAAGAGAAATTTATTTTTATACAATTTATCTTTATTGTTGAAAGTATAATAAATGTCTCCTTTGTTTTTCCCCTATTGACTGTCTCCAGACTGCACCCGCCCCTCCTAAGCCTTCACCAAACTATTGTCTGTCATGGGCTATGCATATATGCATATGCCTCCCCGCTTCGCTCTGCCCCTGCCTTCCCTCTGAATTTTGTCAGTCCGAGATATTTCTTTTCATACTTTAACTTCAACAAAGTGAAGATTTCTAATGTTTTATCCTCTACTTTTCTTCCTTAGAATTAAACTTGCCTGCCTTCACTTGCTTTACTAACCAATGTAGACACAGTCTATCACTTCAGTCTCTCTCTTGCTGATCATATCCCTTCCCATTTCTGTTTGCTCTTCAAAATTCTGGCTAAATAAATGCAAATGTCCATGTTTCCTTAGTCTATAGCTGGCTGCTAAGAGCTGATGGAAAAACCATCACACTGCTTGCAGATCAGTAATCTCTAACCTCAACTGGATCCCCATTAAGGTCTGGCAGGCCTCCCTTCAGTTGATTCTCTTTTGATTGACTGTATCTGTATTGAAATTTCTCTTCTTTCAAAAATTGTAGTCAACTACATAATTCTTTGCATTCTGCAAATGGTTGTAATGCCTGCTTTAGAGAGAAGATGCTAAAAAATAGATAAAAGCACCTCCTGTCACCAAATCCACCCTCAGTTCCAACAAGGGCAGACGTAAGACCCTCATTCCTAAAGCAAATTTCCCTTTCAATGCTCTGGATGTGCCTACTCATAAAAATATTATTTCATCTATTATTCCCCATTCCAAATTTCCCTGTTTACTGCCTCCTCTATATCAGCATTGAAAACATGCTCAGGTCTTTTCTGTTTTCCCATGTTTTTTCCTAGAGACCAACTTCTCTCACCTATCCCTGGCACACTTGTTGAACAATATGCCTCTTCTCATTTTCACTGCCCCTAATCTCAATTTATGGCCTAAAAGTCTCTTCCAGGAATTCATGTTTTCTCCCTTAGTTTCTCCTATTCTCTGACCTCTATTTTTTTTCACTCTTTTCATTCTCCAAATACTCTTCTGACTTTACAAAGCAGGGTGATCTTATGTACACCCATTCAAATACAGCCTCCAGCTGTATTTCTTCCTGAATTAAAATCTATATGTCTAACAGTCAACTGGAGATACTCTCCCAGAAGTCTTACGTTTACTCACACTCAGTATTATCCCCTAAAAATGTATTGCCTTCTTCCCTGAAGTGTGCTTATCATGTGTGGTTTTAATTTCCATTAAAAAGTAGAATGATACAGTATATAATATTCTGTATTAACTCAGCAGATCTTAGAGGACTACCTTCTCCTGTGTGATGTGGCATGTCACAACATTGGATTTCTGTCTCTTTATTAAATTAGAATGGCAAAACTAGAGCCTTACATTTTAAAAGCTGCATAATATTCCACTGTGTAGATAAATCACACTCTATCAATTAGCATGCATTTAGATAATTTATAATATTTTATTACTAAAGACAAGATTATAATTAACATCCTTGTACATATATTTTTACATGCTATGTGAATATTTCTATAGAACTGATTTCTTCAGAAGAATTAAAGGGACTACACACTAAAAATTTTGTTTGAGGCTTGCTAAATTTTCTTCAAAGAAGATTGTTTTATTTTACATGACAACTAACTAACTAACTAACTAACTAACTAAATATATATATATATATATATATATATATATATATGCTTTTTACTACCTCTTTAGTTCTGAACCTTATCACTGTGTGTGTGTGTGTGTGTGTGTGTATCCATTTTTGACAAGTAAAATTAACCTTAAAGTTGTTTTACATGTTTTGTATTAAAAATTGTATATCTTTAAATGTTTGTTTTTGTCTTTCAAAATTCCCCCCTTTAAAAAAGCTTGGCTCTTTTTTACTTAGGTGTAATATAACTGTTACAATTAGTACTATTGGTATGTATTATTGTATCACATATTTTCCCATTTGTTTTTAAATATAGAAGTGATCTATATTATTTTATATAAAATTTCTAAATGCAAGCAATCTTAGAAAAAGCAATCTTAAAAAGCTTAGAAAAACTTTTTAAATTCCAGTACTATCTCCTTCCATTTTGATAGTTCTAACTATAATTCTGGAGACTGTCAATTTTAATGAAATATAAACAATGCCTTTTAAAATGTTAACAGAATTTTAATATTCCTAAGTGTATCACATAAACTTTTTATTTCAAATAATTAATGGAATTGCTTTATAAAAAAGGTGTTTGTCTTGTTTAGAAAAGGAAAAATGTAAGCAAGCTAATATTCAAGACATAGACACATAGCTAAACATGAATAACAGGAAAGCCAAAAATATAATTACAAGCAAAGAAGATAGAACTATAAGGAGAGTTGATGAAATTGGACTATTACTCTTTCAAGCAGGAGAAAAAAAGCCATATTTTAATGGCCTTTGTGAAACCAACAGGATCAACTGCAGTTAGCAATTTACTTCTTCCCAAGGACTTATTGAACAAAAAGTTTGAACAAAAAAAATAGTAATAGATTTTTATTAGCTATTGGTACATATTTTCTGACAGTGATAACTTTAAATATTGAAATGAGTTGCTTTAGAGGCCTCTAAAAATTGTATGCGTTTTTGCTATCCTGAATGATCTAACAGATAAGATTTCATAAGGATTGATTAAGTAGGTAATCTGGAGACATCTTTCATTATTTTATGATAGCTTTGAAAATTCGTCTGAAAATATCTGAAACATCAAATGTAGTTTCATGTTTTTGGAAATATTGCCATCTAAGTCCCAAATGTTTTCCCCATTTTTTAGTTTATCCTTATGCCAACTTATCATAAATGCTACTTTTCAGTGACTCCGACCTTTGGCTATGATCAAGTTGCTCCGTGCTCAAGGACATTCACAGATGGTTGAGTCTGGGACTTTCTGTCCTTGATGATTTGATCCTAAAATACCAATCTTGCCGAGACTTCACCTCTGCCTCTTCATGAACTGTAAGTGTAGCCAAACCTCACTCTTCCTTGATTCCCAAACTGGCTCCATACTTTTCTTGCTCATATATATTTCTGTCTGTCACCCAACTGTGAACATGCTATCCGCACTACCTATAATGTTCCGTCCATCTCTGTCTAGACAAATTTCATTCATTGTCCACTTGTAACACCCCAGGAAATCTTCCTTTCTTATCGGATGGAGGCTCAATATGTGGCTATGGCTTTCACTTGTTTATGTCTTTATCTCTACCTCTAGACTGTAAACTCCATGAAGCCAGTGTCTCTTTCTCATTAAACGTTTATTCCTTTCACACAGTACAGTTTCCTCAAAGTTATCTAATCAAAAGAATCACACTTAAGGATGTAAATTCCTGGGCTTAGATCCTGAGGCATGGTGGTAGGGAATTTTATCAGAAAGAAAGTTTGAAAATCACAACATTTAAGTACTTAATGAAAGGTTGTTAAATAAATGAATTAAAGAGTCCCTTTTTTTCCTTTGGAGTTTCCTGTTTAAGGACATTAACTCAAGTATGGCTTTTTTTTCTTCTTCCTTTTCTTGTCCCTGATCAAAATATGTTGCTAAACTCAGTGAAATCCATTGCTTTTTATTAGCTAGTTGACAAAATGATATTTTGAGCATTCTTGTAATTCTTTAAAGGAACGATTACTTTTGAGCAAGATTTTTTAGCTGTTAGATAGGAGTTTAAAGTAATGTGGTGGGTAAAGTTGGAAAACTGTAATGGAGTGTTTCTAGGTACTTTCAAGTCACTGGTTCTACTTCACCTGGAAAGACTTCTTCAAAAGAAAGTGCAGGACTGTGGAAAAGCCAGAGCCAGAACCTTCTCTGGTCCTTGATCTGCCAATAACCCAGCTATGTGACCCTGTGAAAATCCCTTCATTTCCCAGGCTCAACTTAATCATCTGTGAAATAAGGGGGTTGGAGCGGCTGATCTCTGAGGTCTCTTCGGCTCTAAATTCCATGTTCTATGGTTCTTCTTTCATCTGAGCTCTTCATTTGTCTATATGATTTCTTTCTTGCTCTGAAATAATAATTGAGGGTTGATTATTCGTATCCAGTCCAATTAGCCATAGATCATAAAGATTTTTATTATTATATGTGGAAGATTAAGATGTATGAAAGGCATAAGACTGAAATCTCTACAAAGTCTAATGATAAAAAGATTTGATTCTATGAATTCTCTCCTTTAAAATATTAAACTGGTGTTTTATGAAAAAATTAAGATCAGTGCTTAATATTTAGTGTGCTTCCATTCTTGAAGAAGAAGAGAGCCACATTTTAAAAATACATATATATGTATTAAATATGCTTTTATATAAATTTATGTTACATCATTATTGAAAGCACTGTGCCATGGCCAAAACCTACTATTACAAGCTATCTATTGAATGATTTAGTATGCTATATTCTATCAACTGATGGATAATTTTATATCATAAATGTCATAATTTTATATGTAAAATTTTTAGGATAATTAGAGATGCAAATCACAAAAATAGTTTATTTACTATCTAAGTAAAAACATCTTTATTTTCTAATCTCCTAAGTAATTATGTTATTTTTCCAATTATAATTTATATTCAATATTGTTTTGTATTAGTTTCAGGTACACAGTATAGTGGTTAGAACATTTTAATAAAAATTAATATTTTTTCTTGAACATTAACTTACCAGACATTGAATAATTGTACAAATTAATAAACATAATGAAAATAAACCTATTTTTCTTGTTCTCCAAAAGGGAAATATTTTCTGTTGTGCACATCAAATAAGTCAGTACAAGATTAATGATGTGGCAATCGGCTGCTAAAATATTCACTGCTAGTATTAGTGGAGAGAAATGGTGTGCCTGCATGTAAGGCACAGAAGGGAAATTAATGCAACACGATTATAGTAATCAGTCATTAGCGAACGTTGTAGTTTGTTGTTAATAACTAGTGGCCTGGTGCATGGATTTGTGCACATTGAAAGGAAATTAATTAGAAGAAATATTTTAATATCACTATTCACCCTTTCTCTGTAATAGAAGTGTCAAAGATGAAAGGGAATTAGTAACATGTATATGAAAATAATATATAAATTGATTAATAAATAAACAATAACATGATATAACAACAAAGACATGATATAAAAACAACAAAAACATGATATAAAACAACATTGATAAAAACAATGACTGATAAGTTGATTAAAGTTGTTCTAATATCTCCCTGTTTTAAGAGTAAAATCGCTTTCAGAGTGCTTGACTAATTTCCCTTGGGATGAAGTATTTACAATTTTAATGTCACATACCTTTCGAACTTGAGAGAAAACAACATATAACTGACCATTCTCGAAAATGAGTTCAGGTAGGAATATTCCTACTCTGCCTAGATTGGCGCCAGCAAGAGCTTTATATGTATCACACATGCATGAGTCAACGTGTGTTTTTAAATTGCCAGTGCACAATACATGTACTGGCCAGCCAGTTGGTCAGAGGGTCAGGCGGATGATGGTTGGTTTCATATATATACATATATACATATACATATACATATACATATATGTATATGTATACGTATATGTATACATGTGTATATATGTGTATATATGTATATATATGTACATATATAATGTGTAACAGGATTTTGTAAAAATTAAGTTACTAAATTTTTATTAAAATATTTCTTACATACTGTTATATTGGTTGGGCCACATGTGGCCCATGGGCCATGAGTTTGACATGCTTGCTCTTGAAACTGAAAAAAGGAAAGGAAATGAATCCCAAGAGTCTCAAGAAGAAAGAGAGTCTATCCAACAACTGAATTTTACCAAGTTGAAACCCACTTGGCATTCTGATGCCTAGAACTTTAACATGATAAATGCTGTTTTAAGCCACTATGTTTGTCATCATTTGGTACAAGAGAATCAGAAATGAATACACTATAAATGGGAGATATTGAAAGATAGATGAGAATATGGAACACAGGGAAAAATACTTGTGTGTATATGTGTGTTTATCTGTGTGATAAAATTGTCAGGGATCTTTGAGACTATCCTCATGAAAATTCTACAATATGGTAGTATCGTAGGTTTGGAACTTATTTATGGAATCTTTTAATTATATGCAATTACATAAATAATAATCACTCTCTTATTTATGATGGTTTCACTAATTTCTTTTATACAGGTTTACTAACTGAAGAAGCAGAGTTGACAGCTATGTGTGATATTTGTGTACTTGTGTTGTCACAATTTTATAGTCATTTATTTATATACTAGGGGCCTGGTGCACGAAATTCATGCACGGAAGGAGGGTGGGGGTCCCTCTGCCCAGCCTGCCCCCACTCACAGTCCAGAACCCCTCAGTGGATGTCCTATGATGGCCCCAGCCTGGCAGGTGCCTTTTGTGTGTGTGTCTGTATGTGTGTGTGAGTGTGTGTCACCACTGGGGGCCTGTCCCCAGCCACATCTGAGGCTCGGAGCAGTCCTCCTATGTGTGTCTATCTGCTGGGGGCCTGCCCCCAGGCACACCGCAGAGACTTGGAGCAGGCACCCCTCTGTGTTGATCTCTCAGACTCTTGTCCTCCCCTGCATGTTGTTCTCTTTTTTGAGCTGTGGCCAGGGCTTGGTGCTGCCTGCCTGCCAAGCTTGCCTACTCCCCATCTCCCTCCAGCCACCGGACAGCTGGGAAAACCCTGCCTGTTCACTGCCTCGTGGTCAGGCCAGCCTTTCCCCACTCCCCAATCCCCACAAGGGGACTGGGGAGAAGGCCAGGCAGGCGGTGGGCACCCAGTGGCCTCACTGCCAACCCGGGCCACCTTTCTCCCACTCCCCAGTTCCCCACAAGGGAACTGGGGAGCGGTCAAGCAGGCCCCTCCTTGGGCCCAAGCCGCCTTTCTCCCGCTCCTCAGTCTCCTTGGGGGGATCCGGAAGTGGGAGAAAGGCAGCTTGGGTTGATGGCGAGGCAGCCAGCGCCCGCCATCTTGGCTGGGTTAATTTGCATACAGCCACTCTGATTGGCTGGTGGGCGTGGCTTAGGAGTCCAAAGAAATGGTCAGTTTGAATATTAGGCTTTTATTAGAGTAGACTAGGAGCCCAGCATGTGAAATCGCATGGCCCCACCCATCCACCTGCTGCCCTGCCTTGACAACTGAACCTCTCCACACAGAGCTCCTGGCCCAGCCCCTGACCCCTCTGGCCTTCCCTGGCTACTTTAAGTCCCACCCTCAGTCCCTCGAGTTGCCTCAGGCTGGTACCGCCTTCTCTGGGCACCTCCCTGCTTCCTTCCCATCTCCAGAGCAACATGGCGGCATGGCGCTGGAAGAAAGCATGGAAATCTCCCGCCTGCTGCACTGTGCTCCTTCCCCTGGCTCGTGGGTGGCCGGGCACTCTGAGTGTGAGCAGAGGGTGATGAAGGACTGCTGAGGGGGCGCTACAGGCTCTCATCCCAGCATGGGATGATCCTAGCACCTCCCCGCTTCCTCCTTGTCTCCAGAGCAATGTCCTGCCACGCCGCACACACACAGCAGCCTCCTGTGATCAGTTGTTATGAGTTATGGTGTCATGACCATTCGCACCTTAGCTCTTTATTATTATGACAAGAGGCCTGATGCACAAAAATTCATGCAATAGTAGGCTTTCCTTCTCCCGACTGCTGGAACTGGCTTCCCTCTGGCATCCAGGACCCAGGCTGCTTCCCTCCAGCCACCACCAACAGGCGCCTGGGACGGGCTTTGCTCTGGCGCTGGCTTCATCCAGAAGGACATCTGGAATGATGCCTGGAAGGACATTCGGTCTAATTAGCGCATTACCCTTTTATTATTATAGATATAAATCCATTGTCCATGTTATTTTGTGCATTGAAAAGATATCTCTGTGCAGAGTTATTCATAACAATAAAGTGTTCCAGTTTTGCATTTTTAAAAAACTGGCAATGAGTTTCTGCAATAGAATGAGAACCCATGCCACTATTAACACTTTCAAAATGGAATGAAATCCTATGATTTTCACTTGCTATCAGTCTTCATAATCATCCTTGACTAATTCCACAGCATAAGCATCACAGCAGTAACATTCAAAACATCTCAATGTCTGTCAAAATGACAATATCTGAATAGAATTAGCCTAGTTTAAGAAGCAGTTCAACTGTTTGCAATCAAAGTAAGTAATAAATAAAAGATGATTAAATCTTATTAATGAAGTAGAATTGTTACTGTTCTCCTACCCACTCTTCAAAGCAGACTCTCACATTATTACAATTTACAAACCAGAATTATAATTTATAAATATTTTAGATCAAATGGAATATTTGCCTCTAATAACTATGTACAAATCAGCTGTGTTCACTTGATACCTACTTTCCTTATTCCTCAGACTATTGAAACTAAAGATTAGTAACTTAGGCATTCACTTCATTCTCATATATATACACAAGTCATTTTTTAAAATTAAAATGATGACTAAGGGACAAGGTTAACCAGCTGCATGTAGCTGCTGTTTAAAGTTCCCCAAACTAACCTGAAGCATATTCCAACAGTCTCATCTAACGCTCTGATGTAATTGTGCTTTAAAATACACGGGGTGTTTTCTTGCTAAGCAATACTTTCCTCTGTGCAATACTTTCCTGTATGATTTCTTTATTCTGTGAAATTGCCATGCTGAGCTACCATGTCTCTCCTTCCATTTTCATCTATCTCAAATTCAGCTCTAATTTGACCATTTTTCCTGACCTTTTCCCTGATTTTAGTGTGTGTGTGGGGGGGGGGGGGAGGGTTACTCCACTTTCTTCCAGAACTTTACATTATGGCTCTTTGTGAACTGATTATACCTTCTCTACTACAGAGTGGAAACTTACAGATGAAAGGAGTTATTCACTTTCCGATCAGTTGCATCCAGTGTTTAATGTGGGTTTTAAACAGAGTAGAACATCTATAATGACTAAGTGAAGAATGTAGTAGGTTGCTGTACTTTTAAAATTGAATAGTTAGCTAGCTTCAAATAAAATCTTTATTTTTATGGCTTTCTCTCTTGATTACCAAAGATATTTGGTCCTTCAGAGTAACATTTCTTTAAAAAAGAAACTCTTTATGAGCAATGTCTAAAAACGGAGAAAACAGTTTCAAATTATAGCTACTCAGCTTTACTTGAAAATACCCAGATATGCTTCCTAATGCATCAATTTGATGACTCACCCTTACTTTATAGAAGTTTCACATAATAATTTAATTATATAATAAATTGTTTAATTTTACTCTTAAAGTACAAGTTTTATTTAAAAAATCTGAAATAATGCTACCATATTTTCCAGATCTCATATACCTGATAAAATATAAAAAATAGCTTGTTTAACAATTAATATGAGTCAGGCTCTCTATATTAACTCCTTTGATTTTTACAACTGCTTTATGATATACCTGCACCTGTAATCCACATTTACGAGATGGAGAGAGTAAGGCAGTTTAAGTAACATGCCTACATTAACACAGTTGTTAGCTGCGGAGTAAGAATTTTAACTCGTGAAATATGGTTCTCAGCCACAATATTTCATGCCTCAGTGTACTCTTAAAGGCCTTTCTTGATTTTTCTAAAATGAGATTTGTGCCATTGTTTCATGATTCTTCTGTCTTCCCATTCTGAGTTTAAATATGGTTTAGGAATTTTCGTGTCTTGTAATTATTCAGATGCTCAATTTGAGGACAATATTTTTTTTATCATACATTGTTTCTAGTTCAACTAAGTTGAATTTCTAAGATTTAGTTCTTTCTGCTGTAAAATGAAAACAGCATTCAATACCCACATCCAAGATTAATGAGGGTATCAATTGAGATGAAGTAAGTAAAATAGCTAACTTATTCCTTAAAACATAATTGTTATTCAATTACTTTTATTTATGTATTCTTCCTTTAATACTCTCTACTTTAGAATTTGAGAAGTATTGCCTGTGTAGAAAAAAGAGCATGAGAACATACATACTTGTAAAAAATTATTTAAAATGGCCTGGATTTGGTATGCAATTACATTCTGAATGCATTTCATAGTTGTTGTTATTTTCCATATGGCAATACAAGAACTGTTCCAAACCACACTGATCTACATTTTTAATTTACTGATCACAAATTTGTGGGTCTCAAACACAATTAGGAAATGATGGTAGTTGTGTTATTGTGTGTGTATGTGTGTGTGTATATGGTTATATTTCTAGTCTTTTCAAAAATGTCTTTTCAGGATTAATTATGGAAATGTGCATTAAGGTGTAATGTCTAAAGAGTAACTTTTGTTTATAGTTCAGTAAGCTGATTATTAAAGCTCACATTCAGTACACATAAACCATAGGCTGTGAATTACAAAATATATTCCTGTTCAAGTGAGTTTGCAGAACTCAGAATCAAATAAAATAAAACAGTAATCTTTTCTTTGTTTTGCTGAAGAATTTTCCAAACTATGGAATTTTCCTCCCATTCCATCTCTGATACACCTATTAGCACTTTAATAAAATTGCTGTTGGTATTCCATGGGACACAGCTTTGAACATGTTGGTTTAATGTGAGAAATTGAAGATGCTAAGCCCAGTTTTCCAAAGATAGATATGATATGTTGTTACTTGTAAAACTGTGTTACATAGTCAAGTAAGTTTAGAAAATTAAAAGTTAAGTGATTTTATCTTTTTGCAGAAATTCTAGTAAAATTTATTATATTAAATATGTTTGTTATTAATATTCAAATAATATGTCAAAATCTCTAAGAGGATACCTCCAGATGTTGCATAGCCCAAAAGAATTTTACTGTTGGTTTTTCTGTAAAAATTCCTGTTAACATTTCAGGCAACACTCATGCTATGAAAATAGTTTTGGAAAGTTTGTAGTAGATCACTGGTTCTCAAAATGCAGTCCCCTGACTAGCAGCACCACCTGGGAACTTGTCCAAAATGCATTTGTTAGGCCTCACCCCAGATCCACTGAATCAGAAACTCTGGGGCTGGGCCTATAATCTGTGTGTGTGTGTGTGTGTGTGTGTGTGTTCACCTGAGGATATTTTCCCCATTGATTTTTAGAAAGAGTGGAAGGGATGGGGAGAGACACAGAGAGAAATCTCAATGTAAGAAAGACATGTCAAATGGCTGCTTCCCGCATGGGTTGGGATTCAGCCTGCAACTGAGGTACTTGCCCTTGACCAGAATTGAACCTGTGACCTTTCAGTCCCCGGCTGATGCTCTAATCACTGAGTCAAACTGACTAGGGCCAGGGTCTGTGCTTTAACAAGACCTTCAGGTGACTCTGACACACACTACAGTTTGACAATCGCTATGTCACATGTTTGTAAGATTAACCACAATAATGAGTGCAAATGATTTTAACTGGACTCAAATTAGAAATGTCGTGTAAAAAATGGATAATGAAATTGTAAAGGTTTTCTTATGAGCTAAGCTGTGTCTCACCAAATTGAATGTGTTGAGTAACCCCCAAGTACCTCATAATGTGACTATGCATTTGGAGGTAACGCCTTTTTAAACAGGTAATTAAGGTATAATGACATCACATGGGTAGGTAGGGCCCTAATTCAACATGACTGGCTGGCTTTCTTATAAGAGGAGGAGGTTAGGAAACAGACACGCGTGTTTGTTCTGAGGAAAGGCCACGTGTGGACACCCTGGGAAGTGGCCACCTGTGAGCCACGGAGAGGCCTCAGAAGAAACCAAACCTGCAGATGCCTGGAACACGGATTTCTAACCTCTGAAACTGTGAGTGAATAACTTTTTGTTATTTAAGCCACCCAGCCTGTGGTATCTGTTATAGCAGTCCTAGACAAGCAATACAGGTGCGTACTTAAATTATTTAACTTTTGGATTCAGAGTAAGTCTTTAAACATCTTTTGCTATTATAAGGTGTTGTTTACTCTGCAACTTCATGAAAGCTCACAAGTATAATATTTTGGGGGAAACAATATGAAGCATTATTCCAATTCATTATATCCTAGGATGTAGAAGTCACAAGAGGCACAAGAAAGTTTAGAATAGAGCCAGTAGCTTTTGGTTTGCTAACGTAGTTAGCCTTTCTTTTACATTGTCTTATTATAAGTAAAAGCTTATTTCCAGACCAACTCATCCTCTTGGTTTAAGGTCTTTGTTTTTGTTTTCCCAAGTAGCAATGATAACATTTGGTATTTTGTTTAGAAAAGAAAGATTTCATTGGAAAGCATAATTTATCTTGTAAAAATGTCATTTCTGTCTGACAATACAATAAAATTAAGACATTATATGTACCTGTTTTTTTTTCTTAATTTAAAAAATATTTGTCTTACATACCATTAATAGACTTAATGCCATTATAGATTTAGGTGATGTTGGTGTACTGAGTGAATTAGGTCTTATGTGGATAGAATTAATGCTTTCTACATTGCGGCCTCTTATAAGACTTCTTAAGACATATCTCGTAATGGCTCCTGTTGATTGATCTAATTATATACACACGGTTTTATTGGAGCTTTGTGAATCTGGAGATACCCATGTTTGCTTAATGTTCTACAAGCAGAATTCAGAACACTTTCGGCTTACCAGGATTGTTTCCGTAATCCTTAATTGAAAAAAGTAAACCTTAAGAATTTTGAAATACCCTGCCTAGATAAAGCTCGTGGGATAGCAAATTTTGCCATTAGAGTTCTTTTTAAAAATAAATACATTCTTAAAAATGCATATTTATTTTTTGTGTGAATGTCATTCTAGAATTAAATATATTTCTGCAAGTGTGCATACAAATGTCCTTGCATTATGATCCTTGATTTTCCAATTTGAAGAATGAATATTTTACCAAGAGAATATGTAAAGTAAAATCACATCATAGTAGGCAAGGAATACTAATAATTCAATGCAAGGCTAAAAAATCTCAAATTACTACATTTTATGTATGAAGATAAATGTATCAGGATTTTATTAATTTTAATAACTTTAAATTAGTTTTATTGAACACTCTCAAGTAGTAGATATAAATCTGTGAATCTTAGTTTTTTTATTGATTTGCATAGTATATCAACAATATCATCCTGATGCTTGAATCATGCAATTGTATCTGTGATCTGTGATTTACCCTTTGTCTCTGCAGTTTTACTTATTTTACATTTTTTCTTTGTATTGCTTGAAAAATAGTTCTGACAAATAAGATTACTATTTTCTACCCACCCCAGTGTTGTGGGGTTTACAGTGTTATTTTTAAACCTAGCTAGTTCACTGAAAGCCCAAGACAAACCTACTTTTTGAAATGCATTTCCACAGATCTGTTAAACTTTTCTTTACTGAATCATTTTATTTAATAACCAAAATCTTTGTAGAAAATAAGCCGGGGTAAACAGTAAGGCTGATTGCAACATTTCCCACAAATTGCTGCCCCCCCCCCCCACACACACATCACACACCTGTTCAGCTCCAGTAAAAGACTCCAAGAATGGCTTTTTTTGGGGGGGGGTGTGGAATAATGGAGGTATAGGTGGATTGTGGTGTGCTTCAAAAGAAAATGTATAACAAATGACTGACATTTTAAAAAATGTGGAACACTTTGTGGACCATAATCAGTTCCTTTAAGCAGCCCAGGAAGTTTGTTTTCCCAGTAGTGACTAACCATGGTTGAAGAAAAGAGTCCTCTGATACACCTTGGGAACCTGAAGTGGCACAGCTAGCTCCTAAAGGAAGGTAAATAGTTTCATCTGAAGTTTGATATCAATGACTGTTGATATTTTCAGTGTAACCTTAAGGAGTTATCGTTTCAAAAGGAAAGACAGTTTGATCAATAGGATGAAAGTTAAAAGAGCTTATGATTCAAAAAGGCTGAAAAATAAAAAAACCATGACCCAAGAATATATGTGGAATTCCAGTGTTAAAATACCATGTGTTCATTTAAGAACATAAAAGCACCGAATGAGGGATTCATACTTTTTCTATTTACAATGCCTGGAGACAGTTATTGAGCCTTTATTGTTACAGTACATTAAGCTCTTTCTTAATCCTCTTAAGAAACTCAGGAGGGTGAGACTATCTTTATCTTTATTTTACAGATGTGAAAACTGAGGCATAAAAGGTTAAATAATATGCTCATAGAAGAGGGATAGAGGCAAGCGTCAATCTAGGCATTTGAATTCTTATCTCTAAGTCATATTACCTAATTGTGAAATAATAGTTGAAAGTTTGAACATTAAGAAACTGAGACATCTTTAATGATCAAAACCAACACTAAATTAAACTAAAAATATTAAGGTATTGGTAGTCTCTTGTTCCAAATGGAAAACAATAAAGGTCTGTTTCTATTTGGATCTTTATATCTGCTTTATCTACTAGTTCTCTCTTGGCTGTTTATAGTATACTAACACAATAAAGTTAAGGTTTAAGAAGAAATTATGATATTTTCAATATCTCTCAATTTGTATATTCTTGGTTAAAACACATTTTGCTTTTTTCTTGCCAAACCTTTTTATCTGAAAACACTTCCTTAAATTTCTTTATAATTTTTTTCCAGTGTTTGTAAATAGACCAAGTACCAATCTTTAAGTCTATTATTGAAGTTCAACTGAAAATTTAGGCAATGATTCAGTGTTTGCCTAAATGTAATATTATACCTAGAGATGGAGAAAAAAAAAACAAAACTTGAAATAGCAGATGTGTAGCTCTGCTTTAAATCTGGATTAACAGTGGTGTCTTAAAAACATTGGTTAAGTTAACAACATGAAAATGCAGTATGCAGCTGTAGTTAGTGAGTTTGCTTTCTTATGTGCATAATATGAGCTTGTAATGGAAGTAATGTCATATAGTATTTAACTCTGACATTTAGTGTTTGCCCTAGTAGATGGTCTTCCTTTTACTTAAGTGCCATTACTTTTATGTAGTCCATTTTCATTGCATTTAGTCCCATTTTAGTAATAATGCTTGCATGATTTACCAGGCAAATGCAATCTTTGCCCTGAATGGCACAGTGCAGGAAAAAAATGGAAGCTGTTAAGAGGCTGAATGGCAAAAAAGTATTATTGACCTATGCTGGCAGCCATGTGTTTCAATTATTTTCAAGAATCCATTTGTCAAATAAGTGAAGCGAGGGGGGCCGTCAAGTTCAAGCTGGGGTTAGTGCCTTTCTACATCTGATATGATGTATCTTCTGTAGCCATTTAATTGAATTACCCAATTTATTTTTCAAGCAACAATGCTCTACCAAGAGCCATGACATTAAACAATTAAATATGAGTTTAAAAGTCTGCATTTTGTGTAGTTCATCATTCCTCTGCAGCAGACAGGGAGCCTGAAGGCCCGGGATTCCTCATTTTGGTCTAGTCAGAGCTCAGCTTCTGGAGGACACTCTAGCTATCCCGTGTGGAAACATTGAACAAATAAGATTTATAATTCTATTTCTTTTAGAAGAATGGTAATGTAAACATTTAGAATTTAACTGAGGTTATGATAACTCCTTGAGAAACGATATTTCACGAGGGAAAGCAAATTGGGCTGTGGTCACTTTACCTAATTAATAATGCTCAATCAGTTGGTCAAGAACGCTTTTTGAAATGGCTCCCTTTTGTGAATGCAGGAGAGAAATCCTAACAAACAATCCTAATGAACACCACACTTGCAAAAACAGGAAGTTAAAAATGCAGTCAAGGAATACTTAATTTTTCAAATCACTAAAATATACTGAGCTATCTTCACTTACAAAGTTATTGAAACTTTAAAGAAAAAAAACAAGTATTTGTGGGAGAGGGATGGAAGAAGAGAGACATGCGGTGGGGGGAGAAGAAATTCAAAGCAAATATATTCTTACCTTATGTAGGGTAACTATCATGGGAAAACTCTTAATTTTTGTTTACTTAATACTGGGGTGTTCTATGGCGAGTGTTAAAAGCACTTTATTTTAGCTGTTTGTTGCTAACTTAGACATGCAGGTATGCTTTTGATCTGAGGAGAATACTGAAATGCAGAGAACAGGAGCGACTTATACATTTTTTTTTCAATTAACGTTCAACAATTAAATTTTAATATGGTCAGGGAATTGTTCAGATCCTTTTGTATATGGATGCTGCACCTTTAATTATCTGCCCTCTGGTGCCAAGCCTTTTCTTTGAGTGCTTCCATAAAAGCTTATTGCAGCTAGTTATTGAGCAAATTAGTACTTGAGTTTTGGTGAAAAATGTCTTTATTAGTCCTAAAACCAGAGTCACTGTGCATTCCCAGAAGGCGTGATTTTGTTTGATGAATAAATCTAGTAATTATCCTGCTGTTAGGGCTGTACCACAAATGTCATAAGCAGATAAACAGAGGGAGGAAGCCTTCCGTAAATTCTCTAATTATCTATGTTGGACTACTTATCGCCTGCAGATGATTTATGAGCATATTGATATATCCTTAAGTATGTTCATCTGAGTTCACAGATGCAAATAATTAAGGCACTAGTCATTTACAAAGGAGGCTTCAGGTCAGGGTCATTTCATTATAAAATTTCAGCCTGGCTTGTACTATAAAATAAGATATAATCTACTTGACCAGGATATTTCCTAAGAGACATTTAATTTTCTTTCCTTTTCTCCTCTTCTTTAGGTTTTACGACTTTCACCCATTATTTTTGTTAAATAAGACTTTTTCAACTTTCCTATGTTGCCTATTTTATTTCATTGTAAGAAATAGTAACTATTCTATTTTAATATATTTAAGTTGCCTGGTAAAATAATCACTAGGAAATAGCAGAGATTCTTTAAAATATTTAAAATGTTATTTTAAAATTTCTAAAATATGTTCTTGAAAGACAGATGTCTTATTTTTTTTCTTTGACGATTTCATTTGAGGTAACTGATTTATTAACTGCAGACAATTTTATAAAGAATGTTTTATTCTTATACTTATTTTTAATTGACTAAATGCCTCCAAAAATTACACTTAATGAATATAACTAATATATTTGTACATGATAGGAAAAAGTTACTTTGAAAAATTGTGAATATTTAATAATACTAGTTCTCCAACACATTCAATTACAAACAGTTTAAGAAGATAAATGATACTAACATTTATATCTTGGTACTTTTTGAGCTGTGATATTTGGAAGAAAATACATTAATTAAAGGAGATTATATACATTGTGTGTGTATGTGTGTTTATGTATAAACATATACTAAAGCAAAAAAAAAATAAGCAACAACAAATTATTTTGATATTACCAGAAGTCAGGAGGTAAATAGAATCACGTGGATGTAATAACCTATTTGCTTATTTGATTTATATATAAGGCAGATCTATCTCTGGCCAAATCCTTATTAAGGTGAGGTTTAGCTACATGATTTTTGAAGAAGGCTACTGACAGTATTCTCAAGGGATTTATTTCAGTTTAAGGCCAATGTATTTCTTATCTGATAAGAACAAATTGAAAATTTATGTATACTTTTAAAACATCAGGGTCATTCCAGTAGTCTCAAAGTAAGACGGATGGTGGCTCAAACCTCTACAATCAATCCAGTCTACACAGAGCTCACATAACGATGATTGGCCTCTTCATATTGGAAGCATTTTCTTAGCAGAATTGCTATCAAATGCTTATCAAGATCATCAGAATTTGGTAAATAAAGTACATTTCTGTTTAGCACATTAAGGTGCTTTTTTATTAATCTACCATAATAAGATTATTTCTTCTTGCATGTGCCCTTGCACGCTTTCTTCTTCTACCAGACACATTCCCAGATATCCCCACATCTGCCCTGTCCCCTATACACAATCCATATGTAACATTCACTTTTGTGAGAGTCAATGCATCAGACTTGATATTTTTTCTCTTTCATCATGAACTAAAATGGCTATTATAAGGCCTGTTATAAAGAAAAAGCCAGGCAGCTTTTATTTCAGCTTGTCTATAAAGGTGCTCTGAATGCTAGTCCATACCTAGAAATTACCTTGTCATAAATACAGAGCTGCAGAAATGTACCTCATCTACAAATCTTCATCAGTAGTACACCCTAAAAACTTAAGTATGAGAATTAGAGCTTGCAAAAATAATGACTTTCCAAGCATCCATATGCAAAATAACATTTTTTACAGCTATTACACCTTTAAAACTTTCTTCTTGGCAAATAGTTTTTGCAAATATTCTTAAATGAGGAGAATATGATCTTAACAATAGTTTGATATTATCAAGAAAACCATAAGTATATATTTTGTAAATAGAACACAGACATCAACTAAATTATATATAAGCTAGTACTTTAAGAAGTAGATCTTTTTCAAATATTTCAGCCCATGTTAAATTATGCATCTAGGAAAATTAAAATAATTCATATTTTTCAGTGAAGTTAAGTGATTTACCCAAGATCATACAGCTAGAACAAAATAAAGATGTTAAGTTTGGGATTCCCACTCCATTTTCCCTTATAGCATTGTGGCTAAAAAACTCCTACTATTTAGTTCTCTATAAATATACTTTATACTTAAACTTCTCATTCTCTTACCATTGATTAAATAACTCTAGAAATTATGTTAAATATTTTCAATATATTAAGAGTTGCCATTTCCAGAGCATTTTTCTAGTAATTGCTATATAAATCTAGTAAGAATATATTTTTTCTCAATTATAGAAACTTTCACATTTCAAAATATAAGCATTAATGTAAATAATAAATGATTAATAAATATATGTTGAGTAAATTTTTGAATTGCTCAAAATAAACATAAAACAAATGTTTTAATATGCACTCATTTCCCCATGGCTACTGTCTTTTATATTATTCTATTTTGTCTCTCATTCCTGTATGTTACCATGTCTAAGATCCTTGCCATATGCCATGACTAGGGTGTTAGACATGACTTATCTTTAGTGAGGAAAGAAATAAAGCTGGTATTTAACAAGAATTTCCTTCTGAGGTATATTTTATCTTTTGTTGTGTATTTACATAAAAATGTGTATTTTTTGTAATATAGACTACCTGTTATATAATATATGTGGATATGTGAATTTATATTATGTCTACATATCTACATAACTATTGATTTGATATTTCTTTACTGAAATTATTAATTTCTGAGCAAGCATTTTTCTTTCTGAAAAAGTTTTTTTTTTTTTTTTAAAGCAGTGGGCAATTGCAGTGTGCCTAAAATTGTACTGAAACTATGATGTCTCTGATAATTGGGATAGACTTAGGCATCCTGGTTGCCTAAAATTATATTATGGGGATCTTTACTGGGAAGATTAGCTGTGTAGGACCATGAGTCCGCTGTTTGGATGGCTGGGAGAAAGAGAAGTGTCCCACAGATAGATGTCAAGGAGTTCCCAGGCAATTCTTTTTATAGTTCTAAATTTGACTTTGTGGTGTTATAGTAAGAATGCTTTTATCTCTGGACAAACCTTTCATAGAAATAATTTAATTTTTACTTTTCTCTTAAGAAGTTTCCCAATATTCTGGATATTTTAGGTCTTTTTGGTGCCTATCCTATATAATAAGAGAGAAACATGCAAATTAAATACAGTGTAACAGTGACCCAGATAGATATAATTCTCCCCATGTCACCAAGGTTGCTGTCATATTCAGTAACAAAGATGGAGAACCTCCTTTTGAAAGGGACTTGCTCATTCATTGTAAACCAGATCCCAATAATCCAAATGCCACTAAAATGAAACAAATCAATATCCTGTTTCCTACATTAGATGCAATGATATATCCCATTCTTTTTCCACATGGTGAAAAAGGCTAGGGAACTGATATTGCATTAAGACTCTGAGACAATAATGTAATTGACAATAATCCTATCTAATAAAGAGGTACTATGCAAATTAACCATCACTCCACACAAGATGGCTGCCTCCATGTGGTCAAAGATGGCCACCAAAAGATGGCCAGCAGGGGAGGGCAGTTAGGGGTGACTAGGCTGGCAAAGGAGGACAGTTAGGGTTGACTGGGCCAGCAGGGGAGCAGTTAGGCATTAATCAGGCTGGCAGGGGAGTGGCTAGGGGGTGATCGGGCTGGCAGACAGAAGCACTTAGGGTCAATCAGGCAGGCAGGCAAGCAATTGGGAGCCAGCAAGCCAGCAGTCCTGGATTGGAGAGGATGCAGGCTTGGCTGAGGGATGCACTCATACACCCCCCCTCCCACCCTGTGCATGAATTTTGTGCACCAGGAATCTAGTACTAGATAAAATGTAAGGACGCGAGTCACACAAATGTGGTATTATGGATTTCGTCTCTCTGTGTGGGACACATTAAATCCTATTTTAAATGCAGGAAAAGTAACAGTTCATTGTGGATTCGTATTAAAAAGTGGAGGCCAATTGGATAAATTTCATCAAAGCAAACATATCTAAGTTGAGCGTTGAAAAATATAGTGGTTTGATGGATTATCTCAAATCTAGATCTGAAAAGGACAATGTGCTGATTGGTAAAATGATAATACTTCCATCATTTTCTGAGGGTAGTCCCAGAAATATGCAGCAGCAATATCAGGATGCTTTGGCAATTGTAATGAAGTATGGCAAGCCCGATTTATTCATAACCATGACGTGCAACCCCAAATGGGTAGATATTGCAAACAATTTACAGTGCTGGCAAAAAGTTGAAAACAGACCTGACTTGGTAGCCAGAGTTTTTAATATTAAGCTGAATGCTCTTTTAAATGATATCTGTAAATTCCATTTATTTGGCAAAGTAATAGCTAAAATTCATGTCATTGAATTTCAGAAACGCGGACTGCCTCACACTCACATATTATTGATATTAGATAGTGAGTCCAAGTTACGTTCCTCTAATTAATTCCCTTTCAATGTGCACAAATTTTGTGCACTGGGCTACTAGTTGTTAGATAAAGTGGAAGAGAGAGATAAATATAAAAAATAACAAGTGTTCTTGAAAGTATTTGCATGATAAAATAGGTTATAAATGATTTTTTTTTAAGTACAAGATGGCAGCATAGGTAAACACCTGGAATTGCTGCCTCCCACAACCATTTCAAAAACACAATGAAAAGAAAAAACAGACACCACCCAGACCCACAGGAAGGCTAGCTGAGTGGAAATTCTACAACTAGAAAGAGACTGAGACTCAGAGGAGGTGTGGAAATAAAGTGCAGAGGCATGCAGGCACATGAAAAGGGTTTGTGGGAAGGGCTGGCAACTGAGGATGCGGTTGTCTTTTTCAATTCAGAGGGAGTCACAAGGTCCCGACAGCTCTGAACTCCAGTTCCTGGCAAGTTTCTGGGGACCCAGACTCATATGGGGAGAAGATGGACTGTCTGGCACTGGGAGGCTTTCTCTCAGTGGTGCTGAGGGACACTGAGACCCATTGCCTCTTAGGGCAGGGCTGAAATTCAGCCATAACTATTTGTTCTGCCCTGTTGATTCCCTGAGACACTGCCCCACCCAAGCTGCACTCAGAGGCTTTTGCATATAAAAGGCTGGGTAGCCTCAGGCAGAAGCTAAAATAGCATCTCCTTAGAGATCCAAGAGCCAGTATACCCAGTGGTCAGAGCGGGACCACCCGGATTACAACTCCTCAGATCCAAAAGGGACACACTGAGGGGGCAGACTCAGTGAGCACCAAAGCCCCACTGAAGTAAGTCTTGCCCCATAAGGGTGTCTCTAGCACAGACACCATAGACACAGGAAGCAGTCAAAATGCAGAGACAAAGAAACAGATCACAAATGACAGAAATGGAGGTAGGCAAACGATTGTATATAGAGTTCAAAACCATGGTTATAAGGTTTTTCAAGAATTTTCTAGAGACTGCCGATAAATTTGATGAAACTCTTGAGGATATGAAAAAGGACCAGCTAGAAATTAAGCATACACTGACTGAAATAAAGAATAATATACAGAGATCCAACAGAAGACCAGAGGATCGCAAGAATCAAGTCAAAGATTTGATATAAAAACAAGCAAAGAACACCCAACTGGAAGAGTTAAAAGAAAAAAGAATCCAAAAATATGAAGATAGTGTAAGGAGCCTCTGGGACAACTTCAAGCATATCAACATCCGAATTATAGGGGTGCCAAAAGAAGAGAGAGAACAAGATATTGAAAGCCTATTTGAAGAAATAATGACAGAAAACTCCCCCTACCTGGTGAAAGAAATGGACTTACAAGTCCAGGAAGCGCAGAGAATCCCAAACAAAAAGAATCTAAAGAGGACCACACCAAGACACATCATAATTAAAATGCCAAGGGCAAAAGACAGAGAATCTTAAAAGCAGCAAGAGAAAAGCAGTCAGTTACCTACAAGGGGACACCCATACAACTGTCAGCCGATTTCTCAACAGAAACTTTGCAGGCCAGAAGGAAGTGGCAAGAAATATTCAAAGTGATGAATAGCGAGAACCTACAACCAAGATTACTTTACCCAGCAAAGCTGTCATTCAGAATCCAAGGTCAGATAAAGAGCTTCACAGACAAGAAAAAGCTAAAGGAGTTCATCACCACCCAACCAGTATTATATGAAATGCTGAAAGGTATCCTTTGAGAAGAGGAAGAAGACAAAAAAGTAAAGATAAAAATTAGGAACAACAAATACATATCTATCAACAAGTGAACCTAAAAATCAAGTGAATAAAAAATCTGATGAACAGAATAAATTGGTGAATAGAATAGAATCAGGGGCATAGAAAGGGAGTGGACTGACAATTCTCAGGGTGAAAGGAGTGTTGGGGGTGCGGGAAGAGACTGGACAAAAATCGTACACCTATGGGTAAGGACAGTTGTGGGGGGATAAGGGCAGAGGGTGGGGTGGGAACTGGGAGGAGGGGAGCTATGGGGAGAAAAAAGAGGAACAATGGTAATAATATAAACAATAAAGATTAAAAATAAAAAACTTAAAAATTAAAAAGTACATTTTTATTGATTTTTAGAGATAGAGGAAGAAAGAAGATAAAGAGAAATATCAATGATGAGAGAGAATAATTCATCAGTTGCTTGCATGCCCCCCACTGGGGATTGAGCCATGCATGTGCCCTGACTGGTAACTGAACTTGACCTCCTGGTTCATGGGTCAATGCTCAAACACTGAACCACACTGGCCAAGCTAAATGATTATTTTTAGACACCCCGCCCAAAACACAGATAACTGAAATACACTTTCATTTAATGTTGATGTCTGAAACTGGGAATGTATAGAAGAACAGGTAAGGAGCAATCTTTCTATGTGAGCTTTCAGTCACTATCAACAGCTTATTTATAGGAGTAATAAATTTGCTTCCAGATTAATTTGAATGAAGTAAAAGAAAGTGGTGCTAGAATCTATATACCAACATAACATCTGACTAGTGTTCATGCACAAAATAAAATCAGATCATGTTGGACCTGTGGTAGGGCTGTTAACTGACCTATAAGGATAAAAGCACAAAAGCAGACATCTAATTCCCTTGCTCCCTGCCAAAGTAAACATTTTTCAAAAGAGCTAGTTAGAATCATTGATTTTTCTGCCTTGCTATTCGATGATTCTTACCAAGGTTTGGGTTTATTCCCATTAACATGGCTTCATTAAATCTGTTTATCACAGCCCTAACTGGTTTGGCTCAGTGGGTAGAGCGTCGACCTGTAAACTGAAAGGTCCCAGGTTTGATTCTGGTCAAGGGCATGTACCTTGGTTGTGGGCACATTCTTAGTAGGAGGTGTGCAGGAGGCAGCTGATCCATGTTTCTCTTACAGGTGATCAATGTTTCTCTCTTATCAATGTTTCTAACTATCCCTCTTTCTTCCTCTCTGTAAAAAATCAATAAAATATAAAAAAAATCTGTTTATCACAGAGGAACTATACCTGGTAAGGAAGAAAAGGCAAGTTCAGGAATACCATAAAATAATTTGCAGTTTTTATAGTAATCTTTTTTATGTCAGACAAAATTGTCATGGTACTTTCGTGTTAGATAGATAATACATCTTTAATTATCTACTTCCCTGACACTGAAGTCTTTCTTTTGCTGTTGCTTTTATTTTTATTTATTTTTAAAATATATTTTATTGATTTTTTACAGAGGGGAAGGGAGAGAGATAGAGAGTTAGAAACATCGATGAGAGAGAAACATTGATCAGCTGCCTCCTGCACGCCCCTTACTGGGGATGTGCCCGAAACCAAGGTACATGCCCTTGAAAGGAATCGAACCTGGGACCTTTCAGTCCACAGGCCGACGCTCTATCCACTGAGCCAAACTGGTCATGGCTGCTGTTGCCTTTAAATTAGAACTTTATATAATCTTGTTGGAGAAGTGTGTGTGTATGTATGTGTGTGTGTGTGTTTTATTCTAAGGTCATTGTCTCTCTTTGTATTTGATAATCTAAAAAAATAACAAAAAGCAGCCAGAAACAGCAAAAGCAACATCTGATGCAGCTAGTCATGACACTGAGAACTGTGCTTCCTTCCATTTTATCGAAAAATTTCATAATTTGCTTATCATTATATACTAACAAATTTCTGATTGGTTTACAAAGCTGAATCTTATAACCATTCCTGTACACTCTTCAGATTTTTTCCTGTTTTTACAACTTTGTTTCATTTGCTTTTACTTTTTCTTCAAAAGTATCAACCTTGAGAGGAGTCAAAATTTAGAAAACGTTAAGGAAGAAATAACAATAGTTTTCATTCTCTTTCAGAGATGTTTGTTTACTGAACCATTAGGTATAGTTTTAATTTTTCCAATGTTTGTAATATTTAGTATTTACTCGAAAACCAGTTATTTAGCATCGGGTAAAGGCTATCATTAAGCAATCTATGAGTTGGTCAGTATGTGAGATGTGCTTGGATTTTGCCATGAGTTGACTCATTTCAGCTCATCTACTCTTGTTTCTGTGCTTGGATTCAGTCTTGCATGTGCTAAGAGTATGAGTTACTATTAAGTGGGATAGAAAATGGTGCCTGGTGAAAATGTTAGAACCTCAAGTTAGACCTGCATATACTAGTGACAAAGATGTTCACTTTGTAGTATACTGCTTTGTCCCACCTGATTCTGTGCTCCTAAATCTTAAAATACTTTTAATTTTTTTGCTAATGAGCTGTTCATTTTTGAAAACACAGAAAATGTTGAATAAAAACCACCCATCCAGAGCCCAAAAAATAACCAGTCAAAATCTTAGTGTAAGTCTTTCTTTTTAAATATTTTATTTTATGTATTACTAGAGGTCCAATACACAAAGTTCATGCACTGGTAGGGTCCCTAATGGCTGGTGGCAGCCTGCAGGGGTCTCTCTCCTTCCCTTCCCCCAGCTGCCTTCTGCAAACCAGGGCCTTCCTCCCTTCTCCTGTCCGGCTGGTCCCACCCCCTTATTGCATACTACATTTTTATTATATGGGATTTCATAGGATCTTGCAGTATACATAAATGTCAAAGTTGTGAAAATAAGTAAATAGACTGACTTTTAAATGGAAGCACAGTATTAATTATACAAAGTTATTTTTATATTTTATCTATAGTAAAACATCGAACTTGTTCTCAGATTTTTATTACGAACTAGAGGACTGGTGCATGAAATATGTATGCAGGTACAGTTCGTAGGCCTGGCCTGCAATTAGGGCCATCTTCTCAGGCTGCCCACAGCTGGCCCTGCCTCCTGCTACCACCCAATCCTGGTTCCCTGTTTGCCATTGGGGAGGGTGGGATCAGAGCCTGCTGCCTGGGGGGAGGGACTGAGAGGTCAGCCATTCCACCTGCTCAGCAGCCCTGCTCCCTGCTGCCACCCACCCTGGTTCCTCATTCACCATTGGGTGATAGGAGTCTGGTAGCCAGGGGAAGAGAAAGAGAGGTTGGCCATTCTGTCCCACTTGCCTGCCCTGCCTCTTCCACAGATTGTCCTCTGTGTGAGGGGCAAACAGTGGGGTGGGGGCCTTGGCCTGTCACTGCCCATGTCCCTCACCATCCACCCCAGTTCCCCATTTGCCATCAGGTGATCAGAGCCTGCTGGCCAGAGGGAGAGACCGAGAGATGGTCAGTGAACCTCATAGTGACTGGTTGAATGGTCATTCTGGTAGTTCTGCCATTAAGGTAAATTTGCATATTACCCTTTTATTATATAGGATTTATTATACACATTTCCTGTTGCACATATATTATTAATTTTAGACTATTTTTTTACATAAAGAAGTTATTAATATTTATAGCCTAATACAAAGTACCCTGATAAGTTGTTTTAAAGATTTAAATTAAAATGAATTGCCTTCAGATCCAACTTTCTATATTAGCACAGTAGACATTTCTCTGTATGTTGTTTGGGAAATATAGGGACTAATTGTGTGTTACTTCCAATATCCCCACAACTTCATCAATAAGCACTTTCTGAGTTAAACACTGCTTCCTTCTGCTATCTGTATCTATAAACTATAATCAACCTGTAATCTGTTAGTAAAAATTATTCAGTTTTTCTTCCTGACAAGTATAAATCAGATTACTGAGGAAATAGACCATTGATCAAAGAGGAAAGAAGGAAAGCTGTACTTTCTAGGTATGGACATAAAGATCACTTCACTTTGTTGGACTTTGGTCAGGAAGAGGATAATAATGAAGAGTCTATTCATAGTTAGATTGAGAAATTCTAAAATGAACATAGAAATGAGACTTCATATAATATATAAAATAAAAATACAAACAACCACAGAAAAGCCTTCCCCTATCTCTATCTTGTTAAAATTTGTTTTTACTTATTGGGATAACCCTGGAGTTGCAAAGGATGTATTCTTGTCCATTTTCATGGTATTCGTTATCTAATATGGATCAAGGAAAATAAGTGCAGATATCACAAAGCTCCATATTTCTATGCAGAAATATGAACATGTACATTTTAACATGTACTTAATAATTAAAAGCAGGCTTTCTTCCAAGGTACCTTTCTTTTTCATTCTCAGTAAGGTGCACACACTGGACTCCCCATGTTCCACTGACTTCAGAATTGTTGGTTTTAAAAAATGTTTAGTGTTTCCTGTGTCTTTAGGCCTTTATCTAAGTATCCAAACAGATCATTCATAAAATAGTCCAGAAACCACAATTTCTTAGTCCTACCATCTTGTCAAACAACCACTATTCAAAGCCATCATTTACCATCAGTGAAAATTGATTGGAAAAGTTCTATATCTTCTCTGATATTCCCACTATGAAATGACATTTCCGCACTCTACTGTTAGGTGTATGCATTTTCTTCTGAAAGTGCTCTCATGAAATGGCACACATCTCCAACTTGGCCATCATTTCCAGGTTTTATCTTACCTAACTTCTCTGTAGCCAAAAC
Source organism: Murina feae (assembly GCA_004026665.1). Lineage (NCBI taxonomy): Eukaryota > Metazoa > Chordata > Mammalia > Chiroptera > Vespertilionidae > Murina > Murina feae. Next base: position 55,469 of record PVJC01005004.1, read on the forward strand.
CTCCTCCCATTACTTCTTGGAATTCTCACTTTCTTTGGCTTCTGGTTATTGTCTCTTGCTTCTTTTACCCTGACCACCCTTTCTCACTCTTCTCTTTCTGAGTCCTTTTCTCTTATCTGCTGTTTAAATATTGATAATTTCTGTGCTTTTCTCTTTGTTATGTGTGATCTCCCTGCAAAACATCATGGATTGCCAGTATATTAGTTATTTCTATTTGCTAGTGATGCCAGATTCTATTTCTCTTGTATACCTTTTCTCCCAAACACATTATCTGTATTGCCACCAGAACGGGTACGCACTCTGCATTTGAAAAATAAAATTTATGTTACCTGACAAAATTTAATCCTTGTCCTGTTTTCTTGCCTCTTAAGCTAGAAACATTCAGATCAATCTTGGCTACTCTTTCTCCTTCACTCTCTATATTTTACCACTTGCCAAATTCTATTGCTTCTAACTACAGCAATGTCCCCAGTAACTTATTCTGCTTCTCATTCGTTGGTGATGCCCTAAACCTCATGAAAGCATTCTATATGGAGAAATTACTCCTTGTCTGGAATAGAAGACCTTGGCAATTTAGCAAAGGAGACATGCATCTTAACTGGTGACACTGTCTTTAAAAGTGACTTAAGGTATGTTTTAGAAGGATAAGGTCATTTACCTAATTTGCCTATTTTTGCTAATCTGGGCTACTTCAATCGCCTCCTTACTCAACAAAATCTTCCCTTGTCTATTCTTCTTCCTTTACATTGAAATTAGAGTATTTTCCCAAAGAAGCAATATAATAATTTTATTCTACTGATTAAAAATCTCTTCTGAGCTTTATTCCCTAAGCAGAACTCATAACATGGGGCACTGATGGGCTTTCAGGTGTCCATACAACTTCATGAGAATAAATGACAAACCATGAATATATACACATTTCTAGAAGAGAGGTGTCAGATACTGACCCACAAAAATATAAAACAAACTTTTATGGCCTATGCATGCAATTATAAGTTGACCATGCTTTTCCGCGCAGCTGCTCTTCCTCCTTCCCCTTATCTGAATCTTCTTCCCAGGCAAATACAAGTTTTCACTGTTTTCCAAGTACTCTTAATTTTTCAAATGCATTTGTAACCTTTGAAGGTAGTCTTACAAAAGTCGGAATGGCATTCACTGTCACCATAATATATTTCAACACGCTGTTACAATGAGACTATTCCTATAGCAGCACCAATGAATGTTTATCACTAGATTCTCTCTGTTACCGCAGTACTTTTTTGTCTAGTTTCAAAGAGCTGTGCTTTGCCAAATTCATGGATTATGAATTTTATCCTCTGTGACGCTACAACAGTTCCCACCGACCCTGCTTTTCTGATGAGGGACTAGCACATCTGGCTTCTGTTTTTAGCGCTTTGCTTAGTATATTGTTTGATGAATAAAACTTGCTCAGCATGCTAGTTGAATGAATTTAAAATAGGAAAAAATTTTGAAAGCTATTTCTTAACGAAGAATGTATTTTTGATATTAATTCTGGTGAGAGGGTAATAAAGCAAAGCATAGGGAATTTTATCAGGAAATGATGTTTTTAGATAAAGAAGCAAATTCTTGAGTTAAATGAGGTCCACCTTGATTCAGAGTGTATTAGTTCTGAGGGGAAAAAATTATAACCACCGGCAAACTATTGGAGGAAGATAACTGGTTGGATTCTGTACCATTTTTGTATCTCGTATTATTCCACAAATATATTTTAGTGAAGGTACTATATAGCAAATAAAACAATTCTTTTTGGAATCTTCTCCAGAAATGATTCAAAAGCTAATAGTACAAACATAAGAAGTTTATATAGCCTGGAGTAAAGCCATGGAAATACTGAGATTTACATAGTGTTTTCATTTGAATAGTTTTATAATTACAATGTAAATATGCAACTCTTTTTTCTATCTAAACTAATATTTTAACTATATAATGAATATTATTTATTTTAATGGATATTATCAGCTCAATATTTATAATTTTATATAATATTTGTGGAGTAGCATTTGAAAATAGAATATTTTTCTTTTCCTAACATTTGATTTGTGTGAGCAATCTATATACTTAAGTTCATTTTTATTCCAAATTTCCTTTAGGACTAATTATGTTATGTGTGTGCATGTGTGTGCATATGTGTGTATGTGCATGTGTTTGGAGTTAATAAGTTTAGCTACTAGTGGGGGGGGCAATGAAAAGATTATACCACAGATAATTAATAAAAATCAATTAGTTTGTTAATGAGTACTCTGTCAGTACCCAAGGTGGCAGAAACCAGCTGGGGGAAAGAAACCAGGATCCCTGAATAGAATATTTAGAATGCCTAGTCCTGCTGAGAATTCAAGAGGAAATAACGTAAGAAGCATTACTTGGGCTAAAGCTGGCTAAATTTCCTCTTGAGATTGCAGTTCCTGTAGCTAATAAATCTAGTAAAAATGTGATTCACCTTTAGTGTATGCCATAAAGCATTTTCTAAGGCCTTAAGTACATTGCTCAGTGCCCTGTATTAAAAACAAACCCACAGTTGTAAATGTCAATGACTAAGAATATTAGAGCCCTTGCATCTTTCTTATGTTGGTAGAAAAGCTGGAAGTACCCATTACCTCTTCTATGACTTTTTACATTGTATTTATATAAATGGCAAAAGTCAAACATGAGCTGACAGGGAAATAAAAATCTGTCTTCCAATAGTCCTTGGACAAGAAAAGCAGGAAATTCCAATGATAGCAATTGACCTTCATAAAAAGTTTTTTTTTTAGACCAATCCATTCTTCCCATTGTTAATTATATTTGTGTTAAGATCATTTCCTTTCCAGCATAAATAATTATGGATCATTTATGAGAGTAACACAGAAGGGATGATTTACATAAAAACAAATTAATTTCATTTGATATATCTTCTCTAAGGATTAAGGAAGAAAAAAATAAATGCATTATAGTAGACTCATAGCTTTTATATGCATTTGTGTGGTTTTATTGTAAATAAATACGTTTTCAGCAATTGGTATAAAACTGAATATGACTGCTAATGGATCTCCATTTTGGAAAAAATCTAAAAGATACTTTTACTATTAGTTACTCTTTATAAAAAGAGTTATAAATTTGATTCAAATTCTGTGAGGTGGATTTATAATATAAAATAAGATGTGTCAAATTTGTATTGAAAACTTGTACTTAATAACTCCAGTTATGGGTTAGAGTCCTAGGAATAAATGATCATTGATTTAACTTATTCAACTAGTTAGCATTCAGAGGTAACATGGTACTCTAATTACCTACACAATTTCTGGGTATTGAAATGAAGAGAGACAGTCCACACCTTGGTAGGAGAGAAAATAGATTGAATACATGACTCTTTAAGTAATATTAGACTATTGTTAATAAGTTAATGCTCTTCTCCTCTCATATATATGTTGCTACAGTTTCCTTTATAATATGCACAACTATGTGCTTAAAACCACATTTGTACAGTGGGCCAAAGTGGCATTCACACTCATTTAAGTAAATTGGATTACGGTTTCCTTTATGGCACTCATTTAATATTAAGGTGTTTCCTCTTTTTCCTTTACCACATTTTTAATTTCCTAGGAGGCAGCAGTAATAGTCTCAGTTCCATGACCTTACATTTCTTTTAATATTTGGAATTTTTCAAGTGTTCTGGCTTCTAGTTACATATAAAATACAATTAAGCTTTATTTCAAGACATGTTAAAACGAACACGTCCTAAATTCATTTTAGGAATACAAAGATATTTTTACACAAATGTGGAATTCATCTGTAAATAGGTGAGTTTTTAGAGCACATATGTTGTTAGACTTGTCATTTTCAATTTAACCTTTGCTATTCCATCAAGAAATTGAGTAACATTCCTCACACTCATTAATTAATGGCATGATTTTTCTCATCAAGTAAAAAAAAAAGAAAAGACAATTTCTTGAGGAATTTTCTTAGTTCTTGAGAGCCTTTGGATCCCAAGAGACAAACTGGGCAGACTGTGGGATGGTGGGGTCACCATCCAAACTCACTCAAAGGCGCATGGCCCCATGAAAAATACCAAAGTCACCTCAAACTTACCACTAAATTAAATATTAACACAGAAACTGGAAACTTTAGTTTCTGGAATACATTTCACTTTGGTCTTTAGTTATTATAGATGTTTACATGGGCAGTATCTGATTTTACATTTTCTCTTTAAAGATTAGGAAATTGAGATCCTGACTTATTAATATTGCTGGATTTGTGCTGACCTTCTGGTTCTGACCTTAAAATTATGAGGTTTAAATGCTTACTCTATCACCAAAAACTTGGGCAAACTAATCTGTGTCTTGGCCAGTTTAACTGAAAATAAGGATACAAATAATAAAGGGCTGTTGTGATGATTAAAATGTTATTTCTTTAGAGAATTTACAGCAATGCATAGTACATAGTAAGTGCTATATAAGTGTTTTCAAAATAAATCATTTAATCATACTAATGCACCCGGAACATATAAACCCTGCCATGAAAAGAGTGCCAACCAGTGGAGCTGCTAGTAGTAAACATTTATTTCTTCATTCCATATCAGATGGTGTATTGTTAATTCAACAAATTGTGGAACCCTTAGCATTTGCCAGGATTACTGTTCGCCACTGAAGATAGTGTATAAAATATGAGTTTCTGCCCTCAGAGTCACATTCTGGTTGAAGAGATTGAAACATACATGAAAATAAATAATTAAAATACAATGTGATTGGTGCTATGAAATAGTGTTGGAAAAGCTCTAAATTTCCACTTGAGGGAAGGCCTCACAAAGAAGTGTCAGTATTGCTTGAAGTATTAACAGAAATGATTCCAGTGAAGAAAGAGGAAACTGCAGCTTCACAAGAGAAAACAGAAAGGATGGATGCGACTGTTGCTTTGGGGCTCTGCTCTCAGGCTTTCTAATTCAGGAAGCCAGTTAGAGGAGTAGCTCAATGTGACATTCCTACTCGCATGCAAAAAGGATGAGCGAGAAGGTGAGTCACACCATGCAATCATACTCTAGCTTCTGTTCAGATGTGGCATGTGTCACATCTCCAAAGGTAGTCACATGGTTAAGCTCAAAATCAATGAGGTGGTGATCAATAGACTCAATAATCTATAATAATAAAAGGGTAATCTGCTAATTAGACCAGAAGTCCTTCCAGATGACCTTCTGGACGATGTTGGGGCTGCGAGGGAAGCCTGGGTCCTAGGGGCCTGCCAGCAACCAGTGAAAAGCCTGGATCCCAGGTCCTGGGTGCCTGCCAGTGGCCAGAGAGAAGCCCAGGTCCCAGATGACAAAGGGAAGCCAGGAAGGAAGGCCTACTCCTGCATAAATTTCATGTATCGGGCCTCTAGTATGATACATACTACACTCTCAAGAGTACTAGAGACCATCTAATCTAATAAAAGAGTAATATGCAAATTAACCATCACCCGAGACACCTAAGCCATGCCCACCAGCCAAGCCATGCCTCCCAGCCAATCAGAGCAGCTGTATGCAAAATTAACCCAGCCAAGATGGAGGCCAGCAGCCAC
>PVJC01005005.1:0-61011 GCA_004026665.1 Murina feae
ACGCGCCTCCGTACCTCTGTACTTTGCTTCCGCTGCTGCTCTGAGTCTCAGACTCTTCTCTGGTTGTAGGATTTTCACTCAGCCAGCCTTCCTGTGGGTGCGAGTGGTGTCCGTATGTTCTTTTCGTGGTTTTTCTGAAATAGTTGTTCACAGCTGCATATGCGGTGTCTACCCTATGCCGCCATCTTGTTTCTCCTGGCATATCAATTTGATCGATCCTGAGCAAACAAAAAAATTGTGTTTAAAATATTTAATAGCACTGGAAAATGTGCCCTTTATAAGGTCAAATGGGAAAAAGGGTACAAGATCGTACATACATATACAGTGCTATGCTAAGAGCACAGATGGGAAGTACATACATTTACACAGAAAAAAAAGAGAGACAGCCCTGGCCGGCTTGGCTCAGCGGATAGAGTGTTGATCTATGGACTGAAGGGTCCTGGGTTCAATTCTGGTCAAGGGCACATGCCTGGATTCTGGGCTCAATCCCCAGTGGGGGGGTGCAGGAGACAGCTGATCAAACTCATCATTGATATTTCTATCTCTCTCTCTCTTCCTTCCTCTCTGAAATCAATCCTATATAATAAAGAGGGAACATGCAAATTGACCATCACTCCAGTCAATTTGCACCCACAGCTGAGGCTAAGTTCCCATAACGAGCCTTAAGGAGCAATCAGCAGGGACCTGAGGCTGCGCGCCCACCCACCTCCTGCATGGGGCTTGACAGGGGACCTCAGGCTGCTTCCCCCACCCTGGCACCAGGCCAGAGGAACTCAGGCTGAACCCTCTTCTCTGGTGCCAGGCCAGGGGACCTCAGGCCATGCCCCCCACTCTGGCCCCAGGCCAGGGGACCTGAGGCTGTGCCCCCTGCCCCGGCGCCAGGCTGGGGGATCACAGGCCACTACCTCTGCCCAGCAGGGCTTGATGGGGGACCTCAGGCTGGGCCCCCCTGCCCTGGCACCCAGGGGACCTGAGGCTACACCCCCCTACCTGGTAGGGCTTGACAGGGTGGGACCAGCCGGGTCTGGATCTAGCCCAATGAAGGGGGGCTGTCCAGGTTTGGGTCTCGAGCAATTTTGAGGTGCACGTGGGTGGTTGAAGACTTGACTCTGGGTTCCATGGTGCACCCCAGACTCTGATAGGAGGAAGATTTTCATATACATTTTACTAATTTTCTTTAATCTCTGACACTTCTATTATAGAGAAAGGGCAAATAGCAATATTAAAATATTTCCTGTAATTAATCCCCTTTTAATGTGCACAAATTTCGTGCACTGGGCCACTAGTAAAAATATATTTGGGGAAAAAGAGAAAAAAGAGAGGCAAAAATGCACCAATATGCTGGCTGCCAAGTGTCATCACAGGATGGAGGGATATTGTGTAATATCTATTTTCTTTATTATTGCCTGTGTTTTATTATAGTCTCCATTTAGAATGTATTACTTCTATACTTAGAAATTTAACATTATAAATATGTTAAGCCCTCAACCCAATCCAAAAATGTGCGAAGCATATGCATAAATGAGATGTACAAAGGGTAAAGAAGATTTTTAAAATAGCAAATAAACATAAAGTCCCCCAATCTCAGCAGTAATCAGGGAAATGAAAGCAATCAAGAGATTCTTTTTTAAATGACAGCTTAGCGAAAACAGGAAAAAATGTATAATAGCCATTAGTGGCGCGTCTATAAGGTCCTAAGGGGGTCCTATCCTATGTTTTGGGGTAGCATACAGCCTTTTTGGGAGGACAGTATGGTCACAGCTATAAAAATGTCAAATCCTTGTCTGTTCCATTCAGCAATTCCACTTCTAGATATTGAACACATGTGCATAAAAGGCCTGCATTAGAATGTTCAGGGAAGCAGTGCCCCAGAATTAGAAACAACCCACATGTCCATCAAGGGGAGAATTATGGTGAATCCATTCTGCAGAACATTAAGTAGACATTTAAAATATGAAATAGATCTACATATGTTGACATCAGATGAGAAAAAAGAAAGGCAAGCCACAGAGCAATGCAACACTATCACATTCATGGGGGAGTGGGGATTCTACCTCATAGCTCTGGAACATTCTACCTCATAACTCTTGAGGAGGAGGGAAGGAGGGAGAGTGTAACTGAGAGGCAAGAGGGGGCTTCTCCCTTTGATTCCATAAGCTTCCCTGTCATTCTTAAGAGCTTTGGGTCTCTAGCTAAAGGTCTGGAAACAGACTGTCTGGGCTTAAATCTTGACTCCACCACTCACTATATGACTTTGGGCAAGTTGCTTATCCTTTTCAAAACCTCATCTTCCTGATCTGTAAAATGGGGATCATCCTAGTACCTGCCTCATTACATTCTTGAGGAGACAAACGGAAGTAATGTAGATGAAGCACCTAACACAGCGCCTACGCCCTAAAAGGTTAACTACATTCTTAGAACCATTATGATCAGAATCATAGCACTTGAAATACCTTCATAAAAACCTGTGCACGTTTTTTAAAGGGACAAATGTATGCACAGCTACATGAGAATGAGGACCCCACACTGGGGAGGGAGCTGTAAAAAGGCAGGCACCTGGCACATAGCAGGTTACAAGCTAAAGAGTTTCACCTCTGGAAGAAGCCTTCTCTGTTCCAATCCAGAATCTTCTTCTGTTGGCTGTGCACGTTCTCTGTATCTTAATTTCTCTGCCCCTCGGTTTCCCACCTATAGACCAATGGGGACTAAGAGTACCTACCTTATAAGGTTATAAGGATAAAATGATTTTCTATGGGATAATGTTCTTGGGAAAGTGCCTGGCCCCGTGAGCATTAACTGTTCTGGGTGTTGTTGTTGACAGTATTATCAGTGCACAGTAGTAGCAGTGGTACAACTAATACTGTTACTAAATGCCTTATCTCCTCCAAGTGGCCTCCAGACTCCTGTAGGGCAGCAACAACAGCTCATTCTGGTGAGCCCCTCACCAGTGCCTGACAGATAGTAAACACTTACATCTTTGCAAGATTGCTATCCCTGCTTTTGCTTGATGTATCATTTTAAAAACAGCAAAAGACAGCCCAAGGGAATGGGAAGGACACAGCCTCAGAGTAGGGTGGCCTTGAAACCCAATCCTGGTTCTCACACCTGGGTGACCTCAGGCTGTCGTGTCATTGACGGAATCTCCCTGATCCTCAGGCTCCTCACCAGTGACATGGCTTGATAATATTATATACCTCAGCCCAGTTGGTGTGGCCAGTGGTTGAATGCCGACCTATGAACCAGGAAGTCACCCTTCAATTCCTGGTCAGGGTACATGCCTGGATTGCAGGCTTGATCCCCAGTAAGGGGCATGAAGGAGGCAGCCGATCTGATTCTTATTATTGATGTTTCTAGCTCTCTCTGCCTCCCTGGAATCAATAAAAATATACTTTAAAAAATATTATCTACCTCATAAGATCGTTGAGAAAAATAAATGATGTAACAGCCCTACCCCTTGACAGGTGCCCAATAATATAGGCTCCTTAATGCTACTCCCTATGTTGGCTTAATAGCAGTGACAAAGGAAAGTGTATACTAAGCCTGCTTGGATGTTTGGATCATAATTAGATATCACTACACACCTATTTAAAGTATGCCACACCTCAGAACATGTGCCTAAGACAAACGGCCACTTGCAAACCTGTGAAGGGGTGGTAACTTCATAGAGGCTGGGTTGCACAAAAATTGGTGGGTGGGAGTGGATAATAATAATAATAATAATAATAGCAATAATGTCTGTGCCAGGCAGTGAGCTAAGCACCTTTCATGTATTAACTTCTTTATTCTTTGCAACATTCCTCTAAAACCATAAGGTTTCACTCCTAATATAATTACCCCCAATTTACAGATGAGAAAACTGAGTCTGAAAGCAGTGAAGAAACTCTCCCAAGGTCATTGAGCAGGAAGTGGTAAGGCGAGGACCTGAATGAACCCTATCTGTTTCTAAGACTCAAACTCTTAACTTCTCCCCTTGGAGGGAGATAGAGAACACACACACACACACACACACACACACACACACACACACACACCCCAGTGCCACCTATGGGCAAGGATGGGTGGGTGGGTCTGCAAAGCCTCAGAAGTATTCACCCTCACTTTATCTTGCTTAGTGGAGGAAAAGGGGCATGCATAGCTGATGCCCTGAACCCCAGAATCTGGGCTCCTAGTTCAACAGGGGCAGCCCTTCTCCTGCCTGAACACCCAAAAGTGTCTACACGGATAATATTTTAAGATAATGTTTATTCTACATTTTTCTGAATGTGAAAATATTTTTAGAGTCAAATATACAAAAATAAAGGCTCCAATGGGCTTGGGAGCCAGGAGTCAGGTGTTCAGGATCACAAACCAGTAAAAGCAGAGGAGATCCAGCTGTGCTGCCCTCTTGGGGCCAGCAGACGGTGGGGCAGGGGCAGGAGGCAACGACAGAGAGGTCCCAGTTTGGTCAAAGCAGCAACGGCACCCTCCCCAAGAGCTGGAGTACACAGAGACCCAGGGAGCACCTTGGCATGGGGCACCTGCACCACCCCTTCCATCCGGGCAGTAATGGGCTATCTGGTGGTCTCAGTTTTTCTTTTTGTAGGTGGAAAGGGTCTCAGCTCAAGACACGAGAGCAGCTGATGTCAAGACAGAGAAATCATGGTCAGTGGATTCATTCCTCAATCCCCTTACTTACTAGTAATTGCCAGAAGCTGTGCTTTGTGGATGGGCAAGGCGTCTATGTGAGAATTTGATGCATGAGATCAGGAGGAACAATGTGAAACCGAGTGACAAAGCCAGCCCACGAGTGTGCACAAGTCCACGTGATAGTGTGCAAGTGTCTGTGTACAAGCTCCCATCTGAAAGTTGCAAAGGGAAGCCAGCTAGACACTCCCCATGTAACCTTATAGGTTTTTTCCAGGCCCAACATCCTGGGTTTTGGTTTCAGCGATTGAGAAGGAGTCAAATGGTGAAAATGTGCCTGCGTTCCAGTGTGCAGGATGCAGGAGGTAGAGCTCAGAAGTGTCACTAGAGTGTGTGTCGTTTGTCGATGGAGCCGGCCAGGAGAGGCCACTGCTCCTTTCCTACCTAATCAAACCTTCTGGCATTGACAGAGGTGAACTGGGGGTGGAGAGATCTGCCTCACCATTATCTCTGCTCTTGTGGCACCTTCTCCTCCCTCCCTCCTCCCTCTCTCTGCCCTCTCTCTCCCTCTCCCCATCCCAGTTCTGCTCCCGCCTATGAAAAATCAGCAAATAAAAAGTTACATTAACCCCACCCTGACCTCGCCGACATAATACACTGCAGGCTGATGCGCTGCCTTTGGAGGCTCGCTGAGAACCTGTCACTCTCCAATGTCCCGAGCACAGCCTGGGGAGCATTTACCGGATAATTAATATATTAAATGCATGAAAAATAGTTACACAGACTTCCCCTCCCTACCCAGGGAAGGGGGGTGGGATGCAAAAAAAGACAGATTCAGGCTGTATACCATCAATATAAAAGCATCCCCCGAATAGCCGTCATAAAAACTGTTCATAATTTTATAGCTTCATTCCTGTTGGAGCACCATAAAGGCAAGTCATATTTTTTACACTCAGGATGCCCCATAAAAAAAAAAAAAAAAAAAAGAGCAAGTGAGAAAACGAGAACTTGGCAGGAGGTTCTTTTGCTCTCTCACCTGCGAGTGAGGGACGGAGAAGGGCCCCCATGTTTGTCCTCTGTGACCCCCTCCTCCCACTTTTTCCTAGGTCCAGCTGTGAATTCTGATGAGCCTATCAGAAGAATTATTCATTGGATGACTTTATTGTTATTTAGCCACTTTTTTCCTTTTGCTGATTCCATATTTGCCTTTTAGGAGGATGGAGACAGGGGTAGAGGTGGGGTATCTCCCTGTGTCCAAGTCCTTCAAGCCCTTTCCCTTTCTTCTGAAAGGCTGGGGTATGGGGAGGGAAGTGATGGGGATCTGGGTGAACCACCTGGATCTTTAAGGCCCCAGTGCATAAAGGAGCAGGGCCATGAACATGTCTCCAAACCAGTAGTCGAGAGAGAGGAAGGAGAGAGGGTTAGCGCAGACTAACTGTAGTGCCCCTGACCTGACCCTCAGTTGGCATGGGATGAGCCCCTCAAGGCCCCTCCCAGCAGCAGCGTGTTCCTGCCAGGACTATCATAAGACTCTGAGGCAGGCAGCTCTGGGTAGAGGGGGATGGGAGCATTTGGGATCCGATACAGACCCAAGCCTGACCCAGTCCAGGAGGTGGTTGGTGATCAGGACAGGCAGAGCTCAGAGTGTGTTCATTTCCTCATCAATCCCATGGTATCCCAAGAAACACCCCCCCAAAACACACACACCCACACACACTTAGGCCTTCAGAGAGATCTGTGCTGTCCCCAGAAGGAAGACTTCGCCCACTTCCTAATTCCGGAGTGGGAAAGGAGATGGGTCAGGCACGACTCAGCAGCTGCACAGGAGGGAGACACTGACACGCACTCTGGATGCCTCCATGAGGAGCTGTGGACACATGGGGGAGACAGATACTCGTGGAGAGACGAGAGGAAGGCGCCCCATCGCCTCACACACCTTGGCGGTCTGCCCCTTAGTCCCTGGGTCCCTGTGGACACAGACACATGCAGAAGGGCCCAGCAGCTGGATGCCAGGCCCGGGTCAGGGCGGGCTTGTGTGCTGAATGCCTGGTGTGCGCTGGCCATGGTGCTGAAACGGGAAATTTACAGTCAGAGAAAAAGGAGCCGCTGGTCCAGCTTCTACCCTAGCCCTATGCTTGTACACAGCACACTTGGCCTCCTCAAGTATCTGCCACTTTGATGAACTTGGTTGGTTTCTCCCCAGCTGGGCTGAACAGTGTGTGCTTCTACTTCTCTGGGATTTCTGCGTTTGCCTGCCTTCATGCACCCTGCCATCCCTGTCAAGGTTGAACCTGACCTGAGTAGGCACTATGTCCCTTCAATAAGACTGAGGGATCTGTCTTTCCTGGATCGTACTGCCCCTCCCTGAGGTCTGTCTCCCCAGCAGTCTGGGTGTTCCCAGAGGGCAGTCTCTGGTATCTCTGATCAAAGGGCCTTCTTTAGGCTTTTACTCTCATCAGACTGAAATCTCTCCCAGACACTTTGTCTCCCCTGTTAGATTTTCCTGTGCCAGGGGTTATTCATCCCTCACCAGATTTAGAGTTTCCATGGAGCAAACACTTGTCTCCACCATTAAACTGCGATTTCCCCTTCCTCAAGAACAAAGACTGTGTCTCTCCTGTCAGACTTGGGTCTCTTCAAGGGACTCATTTCCCCAACCAGATTGAAAGTCCTCCATAATCATCAGAAACTGGGTTTCTCCCCCTGGGAATGTCTCACAGAACGGGGGCAGGAACTCTCCTAAGACTGGGGTCCCCCTCAATAGGCACTATGGTTCTTCCATAAGCCCCCCAAGGCCAGGTGTTCACCACCATAAGAGAAGCCCCTCTCAGGTCAGAAGCTGGGCCTCTACCATAAGACTAGGGGCCCCGAGTGTAGGAACTTAGATTTCTTTTTTCTAATCCTTGCCCAAGGATATGTTTTTATTGATTTTAGAGAGAAGGAGGGAAAGGGAAAGGAAACACACCAAACAGTTGTCTCTCTTATGCACCCCGACTGAGGATCGAACCTGCAACCTGGGTATGTACCCTGACCGGGAATCAAACACATGGCCTTTTGGTGTACAGGACAATGCTCCAACCGAGTCACACTGGCCAGGGTAGAATTTTGACTTTTTTTATAGGAATCTGGGTGCCCCTCAAGGGCAGAGGTTCCCCCACTACACTGGAAGCTCCTACATATTAGGCTCCCCTAAGACAAGAGGTGTGTATCCTTTGTTCAATCCTGCACCAAAAAGTGCTTATTTCCTGCTATCTTTGAGCATGACTGTACCATCGTGAACTGGACAAAAGAGACTAACATTATCAGCCATCTCCATGTGCCAGCTACAGCCCGAGGCCCTTCATACCCATTATCTCATGGTCTCACCACCATCCTGCATGGCAGATATTCTTATCCCCTTCCAGCACATGAGATGAGACTGACACGAAGGAGTCCAGCACCAACTCCCTCACCCCCAATCCTGGCCTCCCCCTGTGCCTCCCCTCCCCAGCACTCCTGCCCAACCTTGCTGATCTATTCCCACAAAAGCAGCCAAGTGGGCCACTCAGGGCTTAAAAGAAGTCAGGCTTCAAGCAAAGAAGAAGCTGTATACCAAGGGACAGTCTTCCCTCTCCTTGAGTATTGAGGACTGTGGATAGTAGGGCAGGAAGGAGGTGCTGCAAATTACCAGGGGACTCCCATTCTTTCTAGAAGCCTCTGCTGGCTCTGTGATTCTGCATACGCTGGGGAAGGGGGAGGTGAATGGAGAAAAGGAGGATCACTGGGGTACTCTTTGAAAATCAGATTTTCTGATTTCACTTTTTTTTAATGGAAACCTAAGCTTACCTCCTCCTTTCCCTCCCCATACCCAACAGTGTCTCAGCATGTTGGGGTGAGAGCAGCTATTAGCATCTCTGTATTATACATTGTTGAGAGAGTGTGTGTGTGTGTAATAAAAACAAGTCTACCTCCTCTTCCAATCCAGAACTAAAAATAGAGGTGGGGGAGGGGATAAGCACCCCCCCCCAAAAAAAAGGGAAAGCATCAACTAATTTGAAAAATATTTAAGAAACTCTGGGTCGTCATCCACTCGCCTCTCCCTGCTCCATAATTACACTGCAGTGCCTGATATTTTCATGGGACATTAAACCAGGAGTCAGGTGATGGGTTCCTTCCGTCTACGCCTATCCGTTAGCCGCCAGGCCCCCGCGGACCTTGACATTATTAATAGTCCTATTCATTAAGTATTACTCTTGTAGAATGAGTAGCATAATATTGGCCTGGAGATAGGAACAGGCAGAAGGAATAAGTCAAATTAATTTTCCGGAGCAAACGCCCCGGTTCTGTAAATGACATTCTGTACTGTTAGCATTTTAAATGTGGCACAAATGGCAGGAGACACAATTTGAAAGCAAAATACTAGAAGACATGGCTCAGGGTGGAACATAGCAGCAGGAAAATCTAAGAGCGTCAGGGACCTGGGGGTGGGAGGGTCTGGCCTGTGTAGCAGCAGGAAGAGGCGGATTTTTTTTAGTGGGCATTTATTTAAAATGCAGTTGAAGGAGGAGAAAGGTAGGAGGGCAGGTAGTGAGATCTGTGTGTGTAACAGAATGTGTGTATGGAGGAGTGTCTTGTGGAATAGGAAGGCGGAATCAATCAGTTTTCCTCCCTCTCTCCACCCCCAAGGGGATGATCTAGGGTTGGAGCTGAGGGTTCTCTGCATCTTACTCCCCCATGGGGATGCTTTTCACCCCTTCCATGCCTTTCTGAACAGGTCTAGGGAAAGCTAACTCACACATTCTTACTTAATGTAAGCTTTGGTAGGTAACAACACTCCATCTCTGTTCATCAACACATGCCAATTCTGGAATAAACCCTATGTTAGATTTTAGAGAGTGGGACACACACAGATTGGTCAAGCAAGACCCTGTACCCTACAAACACTTATCATCCTGTGATTGAGCCAGTAGGAGCCCAGGTAACTGAAATAATGCAGTTTGTAATTGAGCAATGAGGGAGGGAAATATAAAAGCTGTAGAGTGCTCAAGAGAGTCCATTCCATTAGAGGACACTTGCTAGAAGTGATGGCATTTAACCTATGCTCCCACAATGGGGAACAGAGGGCAGAATTTGGATATAAAATTTTGAGAAGGGAGCATGATGAACAAGACTGGAAGTATCAAAGGGCAACATGAATAAGAGACAGCAGGCTACTATCCAGGACAAGGGGGTTGGAAAGGATCGTCATTAGCCATGAGATTGAGAAGGCCACTCTCAGACAGTTCTGTGTGTCAGGCATCCAAAATTACAAAAGCTGGTCTGAGAAGATGGTGCCTTTCCTGGAGTCCATAACCTTACCTCATTCTCCCCAAGACACAAGGGCAAATGCTTGCGGAAGCAAGGCAAGAGTACTACTGTGCCTTGGGTGGTTTCTGGGCCTGTACCATCGCAACTCAGTCAGTGGCGAAGCAAACCATCAGCCTTGTTGAAAATAAGATTATGCCTCAACAAAATTAGGCTGCAGTCAAGTAAAAAGATGAATGCCCACTCATGCACCCCCACTATTCCCACCAGGAAGCCAGAAACAGGCCTCTTTTCTATTTAATACTCACTTGCCAGTGGGCTTTTTTGAGTCCAGCATCCATCACCACCTACTTAGGTGGTCTCAAGTGTTTCAAACATCCTAAGAGGATAGGCAGAGCCTTTATCTTGGCATCCTGCCTAGAACTGAGTTCCTTCCCAACTATATTTCTGTCTGTCTTGCCCCATTCTCACCCAAACCTCATAAGGCCTTTTTCTTCTTTTCTTTAGGGAAGGCAATATTTGAACTTACATGGATCCTAACTAGAATCTGAGGCCATTCAGGACCCGAGAGAACAAAATCCCTGAGGTACAGACCTTGGAATCCATCCTTAAGGAACTCAAATAACAGATATAAGGTACACAAATAATTTAAAATACTGCAGTCTATGATGGGCCTAAGGGGAGACACATTTAAAATGTTAAATCAACAACAGCTATCACTTGCATAGTAATTACTATATTCCAGATGCTGTTCTAAGTGCTTTTATACATATTAACGCATGCAATCCTTACATCAACTTTATGGGGTCAGTACTGTTATTATCCCCATTTTGTAGACGAGAAAACTGAAGCACACAGGGGTTGACTTGCCTAAAGTTATACAGGTAGCAAGCGGCAGGGCCAGGATTTAAATCCAAGAAGTTTGGCTCTTAATGCCAATAGGTCAACCAGGAATGAGAAGCCCCAGAGCCAGAGAGGTTGTCTGGAAGGTTCTTGGGATCAGAAAACTCACTGTGTGACTCAGACAGAGCTGAATGATGAAACAAAGACCACCTCTTCCCAAGTCCAGAGAAAGAGATGCTGTTATAGGTCCACCAAGTCCATGGTTGGCTTTGGTCTATGTGGGGCAGAGGGCTGCAGAACCAGGATGCTGACTCTTCATAGTCCATAGTCTGACACTGGCCCTTCCATGTTCAAGCTACCATGAAGAAGGAAGGAGGCAATGTGAAGAGCACTGGATTGGGAGTCAAGAGCCTGGTCCATCCCTAGGGATCTTGGACAAGTCATGGCCTCTTTGAGCCTCAACTCCTCATCTGTGAAATGAAGAACTTATGCCAGGTGTCTTCCAAAGTATCCCCCCACCACCACCACTCTGACACTCTACTCAAGTGATTCTCAACTTTGGTGCAAGTTGAAATCACCAAGGGTAGCTTTTTTTAAAAAATGACACATGGGCCACACCCAGGCCAAATAAATCAAACCCTTTTGAGATATAACTCCTAGACACTGGCATCTTAAAAACCACCCCAGATGATTCTGTTGTGCATTCGTGGTCTATATAGCACAGGTACGTTGAAGAGCTGAGGATGCACTCTTATTCCAGCCTAATCAGAGGTCTTGGAGACTGGCAACTAGGGCCTTGGTTGGAGGGTCATGGGGAAGTGGTTTACCGATAAAGAGACCACCTCAGTAGCCCCAGGACTTACAGAAAAGCAGCCTCTCAAAAGTGACAGATTAGAATCAAACCACATGTCTGTAAGCTGGGAACCACAGGAGGTCTCCAAGCTGGGAACCACAGGAGGTCTCTTGGGACAGTGGTTCTGGCTCTCCCTCCTTACTCCTGGCTCTCCAGACCCTTTATGCCTAGCATCTCCCCCAGTTTTGGAGGTGTTTCCATCCTTAAATTCCTCCTAGAGAACTGGGGTTCCCAGCACCCTCTGGATCTCATTGGGGCACCACACCTTTTAGGAGGCAAGTTAGTAAAGAGGACCTCTTCCACCCAACGCCAGAGGGGGGGCCACATCTTCCCCCCACAAAACTGAATAAATACATTTAGCACCACCTCCGCCTCTTTTTTCCCAATTTAGTATTGTTTAATATGCATTTAATCAGGCCATTCGGTATTACAGCGGCTATGTAGCGTGACTCCCCCCCACGGCACAGGGGGAGGGCGTTATAGGCCATTAGGCTAAAGTAATATGTATGAGGAGTCACTTTTCCCCAGGGCGCAGTAACTATTTTTGCTCCCCAGTCGTCCCCATTAAATCATTAAACCTCATGACTATACTTTCTGAACTCTACCATGATCTTTAAAAAGCCAAGCATTAAAGGGCAGCTGTCACCCTCCACCGCCCAGGCCTCACCGCTTTATGTATTCACAGCATTAAGTCCTTTGTCAGTCTATACATCATTGGGGATGCGGGGCGGGGGGCGTTTCAATGCTGAGGAGTCGACTACCGGACCCCCAGCTCTCCCCTGAGGAGGTTCCACAGGGTCTAGCGATAGGCCCCTCCCTGAGAGAAGTCTGGTTATGCTGAGCTGGGTGGTGAAGGCCCCAGATGCTGGGACCTGTCCATGGTTCTGAAGTCCTGTCCCACAGGCATTATCCTCTCCCTCTCCAACAACTACATTTGATTTTCTCAACTAACACGAGTTATTTCATAATCAAGTGTTTCTTGAGGGGGAAAAACTTCCTATTTCACCATATAATGAGTATTAAACTGCCCAAGGAAAGTTGTGGAGTAGTGGAAAGATCTGTGGGTTAGGATTTAAAAAGCTGCTAACTGGCATAAATTGGGCAAGTCTGAGCACCAATATCTTCAGTGGTAAAAGGTGTTGATAATGCCAATCACACAGGATTTTTAAGTTTAAATGACATTGTGATTGTTAAAGTTATTTGAAAACCATAAACACTGAACATATACATTAATGTGTTCAGGAAAAATATTAATGGATACTAATTTTGGTTTTACTATTTAATAAACATTTCCTAGTGTTACTACTACTTATTATTGCTGTTGTTAATAGGTGCTACTCAAGAACAATTTCCCAGGAACTTCCTTCTCTCCTAGGAAATCTCCCCGGACAGGGATGCAAGCGAGGGTTACCACCGGTAGAAAAAGAAAGGTGTTATGTTTTTATTTTGTTTACCTCCTATGAATTGAAGTGGAGAGAACACTTGAGAGTCCCTTCTCCCAAAACCCAGTCCTAACCCTGTTGGGTCCCTGTCCAATCCCCACCCCCATCCTAATCTCTGACACACTGGTACTTTTCTCACTCTGCATCCCCTTGCCAGCCTCACCATAAAAAAGCCCGGCAGGAAAGGGTTAAGCATCTCAGCAAACCCCCAACAGGGTCCTCCTCACTGGCTAGGAAACAATGGAGCCATCAGTCTATATTTGACCTTTGCTCCCACAGCGTTTATGACTTATTCCTCTCCTCCACAGCCTGCTGCGATTCCACCTTCAATCTCCCACCCCTAGCCAGAGAAGAGCTGACCCTCCCCCAACATCCTCCCCAGCCTCTAGGCCTCCCTCCTTCCCCCTTGCTCGCCTTCCTCACCTCTCCTAGATTCCTTCCTGTCTCATTTCCGTTCCCTTGTATTTTCCCCTCTCCCTATATTCCTTCGTGATGCTCTTCACCCCAACTTCCAGTTCTCTCTCCCTTTTTTTCTCTTTTGCCTTTGCTTCTCCTTCCTCCCTCTCTCCTCAGTTCTCTCCTCGCCTTTGCATACTTAGTTAGCATTTGACATGCCAGATTTGGGTGAGGACTCTTGGAAAATCTCAGTTTGCCTGCCCTCTTCTCTCCCTCTTACACACTCAAACATACAGACCCCTCTCTGCTCATCCCCATCCCCTGACACCATTGTGTCCGAAAGTGGTCATGAGTGGCACAATGAAAGTGTGGGGAATGGGAAAGTGCCACATCCATTCATGGACAGTCTCAGGGGGTGGAGGTAATGTCACCCAGGCTGGAGCTGAGATGAATGGAGGGTCTTACCAAAACAGAGGAACTCCAGTGTGTAGGGACAGGAAAAGAGCACACAGGTCTGAGTATCAGAAAGAACCACATTCCAGTCCTAGCTCATTC
This sequence comes from Murina feae, assembly GCA_004026665.1. Taxonomy (NCBI): domain Eukaryota; kingdom Metazoa; phylum Chordata; class Mammalia; order Chiroptera; family Vespertilionidae; genus Murina; species Murina feae. The sequence goes on from PVJC01005005.1 coordinate 13,996, forward strand.
CCCTACTAACTGAGTGGCTTTGGGCAAGCCGTTTATCCTCTTGAGCTTCTTCCTGCCCTGCCAAGTAAGAGTTAATAATGCCTCCTGCGACTTAGCTTGCAAGGTTCATTGTAAGGATCAAGAAATATAAAGAGTGTAAAACTGAGTTGTAAGTTGTAGAGGGCTGTATAAATACCAGGGGATGGGAGTTGTATTAATGTGTTTTTCTTGGCGTCTCATCTGGCTGCCTTGCCCCCACTCTCAACCCCTGCAGTGGGATTAAGGAAGCAATAACCCCACACACCTATATAACACCTTCCAACTTAAAAAGCACATTGACAGCTTTTTCCCTTTTAAAACAGCTGTGTGAATGAAAGATATATCATCAGCCCCATTTTACAGATGTGAGCATTGAGGCTTAAACAGTTTTGAAGTGACTTACCCAGGGCAATAACACTAGTAAGTCATAAAGCCAAGACTCAAGCCTAAGTTTTCAGCCTCGAGCTTCAGTGCTCTTTAAACCACCCCCTGTGGCTTCTCACTTGCCCTGAGTTCCCCCAGGCTGGAGGGTAGCTGTCTCAGCAGCCTGTTACCACCTAGCACTGCCAGTTTGTATGCCCACCTTCCTCCAGCAGTGGTGAGTGACTTGAAAGGAGAGGATAGGTCTGGTGGGCACTTAGTGAAATTGCCAAGTGCATGAATGAATAAGTGCATGAGCCCCTCCCCACCCTATCACACCTCGCTGCCCCTGGGTACAAAGGTATGTCCAGAAGGTGAATAAAACTTGGTCCACTTCTTCCCAACTCCAGAAGTCTGTCTCATGGCCACAGAATGGGCTCTGGGCTCTGGCATGAGAGGCTCTCTGGGGGAGGGGTGAAGCCTGCCACCCCCCACAACACACACACATAAACACACATTGCTCAGCCCCTGCCCCCAGCTCTGTGACAGCAGCCTCTGTAATGAATGACTCTGCAGTGGGGCCCAGCAAAAGGACAGGAGGGCATGAGACAAATCATAGCTGCCAGGCGCTAATCTTCCCCTGGGAAAGTCACCTCCACCCCCCTCATCCATCACTGGGCACTGGGCTGCCATCATGTCCCCCCATGTACACACCCAAGCCAACTGCCTGGGCCCCATGGATGTGTGTGAGTGCACCGAGGTGGCTGCAGCGTACAGGCAAAGCCACTGCACCCAGGCAGAAAGGACCATTGCTGCTCCACACAAGACCCCTGCCTCAGATCTCCCACCCCCAGAAAAAGTGAAGTCTGATGATTCTACATAAACCCATTGAGCCATATATTTTTTTAGTTGCCTAAAAAGTGTTTGTTGAGAATCCACTGCAAGTAAAGCAATGTGGTATAGAGGACACACAGATGAATGGAAATGGCCCTAATCCTGAAGGAGTTCATGGCCCAGCAGGGGAACAGAAACAGACCAAGGGACATTGAGAAGGAAATGACACAAGATGAGAGAGAGAGCCCTAACCGGTTTGGCTCGGTGGATAAAGCGTCCGCCTGCAGACTGAGGGGTCGCAGGTTCAATTCCGGTCAAGGGCATGTACCTTGGTTGCAGGCACATCCCCAGTGGGGGGTGTGCAGGGAGTATGCTCGATGTTTCTCTCTCATCGTTGTTTCTAACTCTCTATCCCTCTCCCCTCCTCTCCGTAAAAAATCAATAAAATATATTTTTTTAAAAAAGATGTGTGTGTGTGTGTGTGTGTGTGAGAGAGAGAGAGAGAGAGAGAGAGAGAGAGAGAGAGAGAGAGCAAGATATGGAGATTTAGGAAGGGATTTCTCCCTGCTGAGAGTGCTGGGGCAGCTTTAAGAAGGAGGACCTTGAAAATTGGGTGGAGTTTCCCAGGGCCAAGAAGGAAGCAGTCCGGGACTAGGGAACACAGTGAGCCAAAGCAGAGAGTGGGAGCTGAAATGTGCATACGAGAGAAGGCCATCAGTTGTACATGAAGAGAGGCAAGGAAAGATGAGAGTGAGATCTGTCCACTGAATGCCACACCTCCCCCCATGCCCACCCTTTCCCAAAACACATCACAGAGATTCCCAGTGTCATGAAATAAGGAAGCAGGTTCAACTCCTGCCACAGATCAGTGTCATGGAGATGTGTCCAGCCATCTGTACGTCTTCTCCCAGAGAAGAGGCTCTGAAGGTACAACCAAGATCCATAAGCCATGTCACTGGAGAGCCACTCTGTGTACACTGTCACCCTCCTGGCCAGCATTCATTGAGCACTGTTCTGAGATCTTCACATGAATTGTCTTCTGCTAGAACGTAAGCCACATTGGACTTCAAAGGTCTTACTCACTGATGAATCACCAGAGCTCAGAGCAGTGTTGGTACATAGGAGGCATTCAACAAGCTTCCATTGAAGGAATGATTGACTTCATGGACTCATTGAATAGGGTTATTATGCTATAAGATATATATATATATATATATTCCTGACCTCTCCCCATTTTACAGAAGAGAAAACTCCACTTGGGAGAGAATCAGTACCTTGGCCTGTAGTCATACATCTGGTACGTGCAGGATCCCAGATGCAAACCCCGCTCCAGCACCAGTGCAAGCTCTCTGCCAGCCACGCCAAGAAGCAGCAGCCCCACATCGGACTTTTATATCTCTGCAGTCTTGGTTATGCTTCAAGGAGGCATAATTTCAAGAACCTACTCTCTCAGAATCTGCATAATGGTGAACTATTGTAACAATGAACTAATACATACATTTACACATTTCTATAGTTATACACACCCAGGCAGCCCGCATTAAGAATGCCCAACACAAACACAAACACCCAATTTCCAAAGTAGATTAATCTGGAAGGGTTCATTTGTTTTACGGAAAAATGTCTTTGCACTATAAAAAAACAGGGAGCCATCAAATGGTTGTTGTTTTTTAAGTTAGAACTTCTCTGGGCACCTCAGTGCTTACCTGAAGGGCATAGTAGGGCAGAGCGAGGGCACCAACATTGGTGGGTCACCTGCTGTGTACCAGGCACTTACCCTGTAGAGGAGATAGATGTTTTATCCCCAGTTTAGAGATAAGGAAACTGAAGGTCAGGTTCAACATGTTCACTCATTTCTGCTCTGTGCTAGGAATCCATGCAGGCCCTGGGGAATCAGATATATGCAGACCCATCTTTGCCCCCCTGGTGCGTTCAGTCTAATGGGAAAAGATAGGTAACAAACAAGTAAATGAATAAGGGAACAAATCCTCGAGAAAATGTCATGTTATGATAAGTACCATGAAGGAAACAGTGTGATAAGAGGGAGCTGGGGGATCTAATGCAGATACAGAGGCATTAGGGGACAACTTGGACTCCTTAGCTGGAAACTGGTCAACTTCATTTCTGGCTCCTCAGCCTCAGTACAGGGAAGGAAGGCAAGGAGGGAGGGAAAGAAAGAGGACGGGAGGAAGAAAGGGAGGGAGGGACAGTGGAAGGGAGAGAGGCAATCAACCTATTCCTTCTCTCATACTACCTTGGCAGAAATCCAGTGGGAAGAGCTGCTGAAAAAAACAAGCTGTATTAGAAACCATTGTCCATTACAGACCCATCTGAGGTTAGCTCTGAAGCCCTGGCACCAATCCTCTGAGAAAACAGGAATGTGATTTGTAAAATTCCAGCTTAGCCAGCTGGGTGAGAGCAAGGAGGGCTGAGGATGTGGGCGACAGGGTGATGCAGGCTGAGCAAAGTGAGGCTTGATGAGGGATTACAAGCCAGACAGATTCAACTTCTGGCTCAGCTACTGAAGGACATGTAGCTTCAGAGAGGATATTCAACCTTTTTGGGTTCCAGGCTGCTCATCTGTAAAATGGGTACAGTACCTCCCCACCCAGGGTTGTAGAAAGAGTTAACTGAATCAGTGTGCACCACGGTGACAAAAAGGTGTAAGCATTTAGCTGAGGGAGGAGTCAGGGCGCCTGAGGATGCAGATGGAGAAAAAGGGCAGGAACAAAACTAAAGAAAGGCAGAGGGAAGAGACACAGGGGAAGAGGAAGTGCGTGTGCACTTAGTTACAGGGCTTCCCTTCAACTTCCTCCAAAGTTTAATAGATTTCTAAATGGGCTTATTATCACCACCTATGAATTCTTTAAAGGACCTAATTATAAAACACCAAACTAGCTAATTAGGTTTCCTGAGCTCGCCTTGTCACAGGTGCAAACAAGCTCTCTGGACAGTAGTCCTGGCAAAGCCTACAGAGCCGGATCGATGTGGGGTGGGGACTGTCTGAGGCCCACAATTAGGCCTATAATGGTGGACCCCTGCTGCCACTGCCAAGCCTCCAGAGATCCTCGCTGCCAGATTCTGCCCCCTGGTGGGCAGGGACAGAGGGCCTACAGAACAGGGTCCAGCTTCCCTTGGTCTCTCTGGGCTTGGGCTAAAGATGAAGCAAGTGGATGTCCCCAGAACCCAACTTAGCAGGGCCTGTAGGTAGGGGGATTGGTCACGGAACCAGCCCCTTGGCAGTTCATTTTCTGAAGTGTCCAGGGCAGAAGCCACAGAGGTCCTGAGTAAATGCACTTGTCTCACACATCACTGGAGAAAAGAGGGCACTTGGGGGGTCTAAACTGGCAGATGGCTATGCCCCCCACATTAGATTAGAGTTCCCCTGAAGTCTCAGTGCTTCCCTGGCACTACATGAAGCCCTGTCTTCACTACAGCAGACCCCAGAGCAGGCCAGTAACTTCACATTACCTGTTAGATATGCAAACTTTCAGACACCACCCAAAGGTGGGGTGGAGCAAACCAAGTTGTAATGATCTGGCAGGAGACTCTGTGGCAGCTCAGTTTGAGAACCACTGCTTTCCTGTCTCCAGGACGAGGCCATTAATCAGTGCAGCTGCCAATAGTGGTGCTGCTGGTTGGGGTGCTGTGTGTGTTGGGGGGGGGCGGGTAATAAGGTCTGTTTTTTAAGTTAAACTAAATGATGGCCATTAAGGGGGCATCCCCTGCACATAATTAATTCCCCTTTGCTAAAAGGAGCAGGTGAGAATTGGACAGCTAATGATGCTCACCGTGTGCCTCCCCCTCATCCTTCCACACCTTCATCTTCTCCAGGGTCTTTCTCTTCAGTCCTACAATCAAGGCTGATTCTCTTCCCATGTAGTGGCCTCACCAGAGTCTGAGATTTGTGAGCTACAAGGTCCATACCACTGTCTCCCTTCTTGCTAACTCTGTCCTGGTCTCCCAAATCCTCTGCAGCCATACAAGGCCCCAGTGTTCCTCTCACCAGACCATTTCCACTCTCACTGGCTTGACATATTAAACACAAGAGGAGAATTTCACTCACAGGTGTCATGGCTTTAAGAGGTATGTAAACCCTGGAGCTGAAAACCCACACACCCCCCAGGTCTTTCCTGTCCCGACCAAGGATGACCCACGTCCTGGGCAGATCAGGCCCTACTTCACTGGCTGTGTGACCCCAGACAAGTTCACTCGCCTCTCTGAGCTTCATTTCCACTGCTCTCAAAGGTAGGTGAAGCCACCTATCTCTTAAGGTCATGGTGGGGATGAACAGAAACTCTACCTGAAAAGCACATAGGCAGCGCCTGGTACACATCAGGGCTGGGGACACATTCTCCTCCCTACTCCATTCACCGTGTGGGCTCCTGACGGGCTCCAATGGGGCTCATCCTCATTGATCCAGGCATATCTCTGGGTTGCACCACCACCCCCCTTGCCCCTGCTCTCATTCCATTAGTAAATCCTGGAGTCCAGGTGCTGGGCCAACTTTAACGCAGTTCAAAAACCTCTCATGGGCCCCTGTTGTATGCCAGGTGCCCTGACAGTATCTGAAAGGACTTTGCAAGTGTGCTGGGAAAGGCACATCGATAACGCATCCTTAAGAATAAGGGATAGAAGAGGAGGGAGGAGGCAAAGAGGTGCCAGAAAATAGCACAGCTTTAGAAACAGACCTGGGTTCAAACCTTGGCTTCATCACTGAGTAACCAGGTAACCTTGCACAAATTACTTAACCTCCCTGTGTCCCATTGTCCTCCTTTTTAAAATGGGGGGAAATAAGAACTTCAAAGGATGAGGCATAAAGATGTTGTGGGTAAGCACCTGGCACGTGTGAAGGCTCAAAAAATGGTGTTATTATTATTAAGGCTTCCTTGTTCTCCTGGAGCCCACCTCACCTCTGCAGGGTCAGGGTCTGAACCCTTTTGGTGGCCCTGGGCCTCGGGGTTAACCAGATGATCCTTTGATACACAAAGAAACCCCAACCAGCTTAACCTCAGCTGAGGCACAGAGGGCCCAGCCACCCAGTGAATGCTGGCCCCAAATCCTGTGCTCCATTATTGCATCTGAAAATCCGTTAAAATTTCACACAATTTCCTGCACAGCAGTGCGCTTCATAATGCTGGGAGCCAAGCCGGCCCAGTAATTGGGACTGGAGTGGGGCAGAGTCCAAAGCAATTAATCCAGCCTCTTTCCTTGTTTGCGCCAGGATAAGCCTGACGGGGTGGGGAGTAATTGGAAAGGAGCGGCCTCCATCCCCAACTCCAAATTAATATTTTCCTGTCCTGATTTAATTCTGCCCGGGAACAGTGACACAGAGACACGCCATGTCAAGCGCTAAGTAATCTGCCACCAGCCACCTGAGGAGGAGGAAAGGACTTTTCCTTTTCTTTGCGGTTGGTAGGGAAATAGACAAGAATGGCAGTTAACAAGATAGAACCTCAGGAGTGGGAGGCCCTTCCACAGACATCTTTAGTCCCACTTCCTCCCAATGCAGGACATGCCACAAAGGAGGGAGGAAAGCAGGAACTTGAGAAGATGAATGGACCTGAGTTCAAATCCTGATTTTGCCACTCTGATGTGTGATCCTGGGCAAGTCATTTAACCCCATTGAGCCTTAGTTTTCTTGTCTGCAAAATGGGGCTAATCATACCTACTATGAATAATTGTCGTAAGAATTCATTACAATAAATATAAAGCACTTAGTGCCTAGTAGGTGACGGTAAATGGTAGCTATTTTTCCCATTATTCTAGGTTTTATGACGAAGAGCTAAGCATGATGCTAGACCCTGAGAATATAAAGGAAAATAAAATACGGGTCCAAGCCTTTAAGGAGTTTGCATTTTAGTCACATATATCCAAGGCTGGTACACAAAAGGTGTTTAATATATGCTAACTCCCTCCTTTGGCCGATGGCATCCCTGGGCAGGTGATCATTCAACCTCTGCTTGGTCACTGTATTATTGAGGCATGTTTCTAGCCTTTCTGTCTCCTCATCCTGCTGGTTCTACCTCCTCTCTAGGGCCAGCTGGAAAGAGATGTCCAGGCACATGAGCTGGACTCAGGAATCTGCAGATTTCTGCTGGCAATCTCCCTGTCCTGACTGAGCCCTTCTCCAGTTGGCTCAATAGCCTTCTGGTGGTGAAAAGGACTTCTAACTTAACCCTCTCTCATCCTGGGTGCTCAACCCAGGAGTTCAGGTATGTTGGGTAACCTGGCGAACTGGGGCTGAACTAAGTGTAACCATCCACAGGGTATTCTTCCCTGACTCATATCCCACCCACTCCCGGATGTCCCTTTCACCTCCCGAATAAACCGCTTCCACTGAATCCTGGTCTCAGGGTCTGCTTCTGGGCGACGTCAAACTAAGGCCACCAAGTATTCTGTAAACTCTGAGGCCTGAGCAGCCCAGCTGTGGGACCCCCTCTAACAAAAGCAGTACCAGGGGACAGAAGAGATAGAACATGCCACCTCACTGCTGGTAGCTCCTGGCATCCTAAGGGTATAGTGAAGTAGGCAGAGATGCCTGATAGAAAGGCAGAGGTTAACCAGTGGGGGCAGGGCAGACTTACTGATGAACACTCTGAGTCCCTACCCACCCACGAAATTCAGAAACACTTGAAGGCTACTAGTCAGCAGGAATCTTATAGACTCACAAATGGGCAAGAAACTTGGAAATCTGGTTCTTTATGCACCCGTCCTGCACTGGGTGGAAAGAAAAAGTTCAGGGTAGGGAGGGAAGAAGACGTCTCATGTCCCAAATAAAAACCATTCAAGCCAAAGCAGGGAGTTACCAGGAAAAAAACCAGTGTTTGACAAAACTGCAGGGAAACACTATGCAAATGTCAAAGTGATGAGGAGAGGAGGGGGAGAGGGACAGGAATAAACCAAACATTAAATCAAATCAGTAGGAGAATAATAGCTAAACTCCTTCTTACTTGTAGCACTCAATTCTGCAGTCAATATGGTCAGGAATGAATGAGTGGCCTGCTCAGAGCCACATGGAATTCAATGTGTGTAGCACCCCAAACACCACAAGGAGAGCCAGCTAGGAGTAACCCTTCCCCACCCCACATCTCCCACCCACAGGGGCAAATGGGCACAGGGAGGGCACCAAACCTAGCCCCCCAATGCAGCTGGGGTGTAGTGGAGAAGCCCTGCCAAGGGGCTGGGTGGCATGGAGCAAGTCACCTGCCCCTTGATACTCCGGGAATCAACCCGGGGGTGGCACCGAAGCCTGGTGGTGGCTTATCATCAAGGTAGTGGGCTTCCTTGTCCTCCAGGAGCCCCCTGCCTCTGTAGGGTCAGGTCTGAACCACTCTGGTATCCCTGGGCTTTGGGGTTAACCAGATGATCAGTTCAAAAAGAGGGATGAAGCAGGCCAAACTGGGCCCAATGATTTGTGTCTTATCAGATTTTTATTTTGCTATGTGGATCCAAAATGAGGGTTTGAATTTAGTTGGGTCTTTCTGTTTGTTTGTGTTTTAAGAAACTGGAATTGGATATGAGGGGGAGAGTACTGTCTGGAAGGAGAGAAGAGAAGCCCAGTGCACGGTGTGATTAGTTTGAAGTGTGGTGTGTGATATCATTGACTCCCCTGTCTTCCCACGAAAACTTCAGTGACATCCACTCTGCTCACCTAGACTTTGGGAATGGATATACGTGTGATGCGTGCTGCAGAGTGAGTGTGGGGTAGAGCAGAGGCTGAAGGGGGCCCAGCTGCATTCGGGTCCCACCTGTGGAGGATCTCCCAGTCAGCTGCTCTCTTACTTCATTTCACAGCCATCTGTGGACCCCGGACAAGCCCCAGGCATAGTGCTAAGGCTGGGAGCAACCATCTACATGATGCGGTCCTGCCCTCAGTGAAAGGCCAGAGGTGAGGACACAACAGGCACAACCTGGGAGGAATTCTGCAGACAAAGCCAGGTTCTAGGGCCAGAGGGCAAATGAGTCTTCTCTGAGCAGCTTCTCACTCAATCTTCAGAAACTTGGCTTAGCGAGTAGGGGACTGGCTCAGGGTCACACAGCTGGGAAGGGGTAAAACTGGATATGAACACAGGTCTGTAATTTGGGAGCATTGCTTATAACTCACCGACCTGCCTGTATAGAAATGAAGATGCTGGCGGTAAAGATGGAGCATTCTGTCCCTTTGCCCAGAGCAGCCTCAATGCTACACTGCTGTCCCCAAGCTCCCCCAACACATGAAGGACCCCTGGCCCTCAGCCTTGGGCTTTATCCCAACTGTCTCCAAAGTTCCATACATGAGTTGGGGCCAGAAGAGCCTTACCTCTGCCCTCACTCTGCCCACTCCTCCTGCCCTTGACCTCAGGGACTTCAGTGGACATCTGTAGCTTTTATCTGTCTAGAATCTATCTCTTAAACTTGCACCTCAGATTTCCTTTGGAGCCTCTCTCTCCCACTATGAGTCCATGTGGTTCTCCAGAGATGGCTATGGGCCTTGAAATCCTCCCACTGCCCCTACTTGTAGGGATTGGTTCACGGGTGGGCATGTGACCTAAGCTGAGCCAATGAAATTCAGTCTTGGGAATTTTACTGTCACTATTAGGAAGGAGATGTTCCCTTTGTTGAACCATTAGGATGTGGGCCTAGTGCTACTGGCAGCCACACTGTCACCATGAGGAAAGAGTATGCCTGAGAAAGAGGCCAGCCTCCAAGAAGACTCCAGATAAGAGCTGAGAGGTGAAGACTGATCTTTGATGTTAGCTGAACTCCTGGATCACACTGCACCTGAAGACTCCCTGGGCCTCTTCAACAGTCAATCACTGCCTTTTCATTTAAGCCACTTAGATATTTTCACCAAACTGAAAAAAGTTGGGACTGATATAGACATCAATATCTTGTGGGAATTGTGCCAGTGTGCTAACCACTGCACACTCTTAAGCCCCTGGAAGGAATCTCAGATGGATTGAGTCCAAATCCATTTTTGACAGCAGAGGAAACTGTACCCCCCACCTCCAACCCCTCACACTTTCTTTTTAAAGTAACATGCAAAGTCACAGAGCCAGTTAGGAGCAGAACAAATTCAAACTCAAACCTTACAACTAACTCATTCCTGTGTCCTTTCTGAACCATCATGTGATCCATTCTGTCTAGTTCTGAAAAGGTTTGTACACAGAGTATACACATTGTGTGTGTGTGTGTGTGTGTGTGTGTGTTTCTGTGTTGTCAGAAAGATGCTGAGGTCCCTGAGGCCAGGCTTGGGCAACTAAAATCTCTGACATCTCCCAGAGCCAAGTTCATATGGTAGGTCCCCTCAAGTGATCCCTGGGCTGCCTGAGAATGCCACCCTGACATGCCTGGAACTGGGCAGCAACATGATTCTGGGAATGACATGCTGCGTCCAGGGGAAGAGTTCAAATTCTCTGAGAGTTGGGCTAATGTGATGTTGAACATAGTAATAACTATTCTAGCAGGAGAAATAACTTAATATGAGTTCTCTCTTGTGAAATAGTAAGACACTTGCTAACAAGAAAGCTACTGTGTTCCACTTTCATAAAATCAACACACAAAATATAAACTTACCCTCCGAATTTAGAGGATGAAGGACGGTTTTATAAAAGAATTCTCTTTCACCAACACCAGTTTCATTGAGGAACCCTGGCAGGTGTTTTTGGGCCTCCCTGGCAGGGAGGTAGAAATAAAGGAAACAAATCATTGTGAGGCAAAGGGCTGGAGCCATGACCATTGAGAGGAAGGCCAGGATCTTGGAGTAGATAGAGGAGGTCAGTGGACAACTGTCATGGAGACAGTAGTGTAATGTTGCACACCTGTGTAACGCAGCCGCACCATTCCTAACTGAGCTGGGCCAAACCCCTGGGTCCATCTAAGCAAGGTGTTGGACCCCAAATTCTGGGGTGGCCTGGACCCAAGCCCAGGAGGGTATGGTACAGTATATTACAACATCCACTGCCATCTCTCCCAACCCATCCCTGCAGGCCCTCTCCCTGTACCCACTTCCTGAGGGGGGGAGTGTGCTCTCCACTCCACTGACATTGGACCTGATGCTATGACTCCTTTGGGGGAATGGAATGGGTGCAGAAGTGACGTACACTACATCCAAGCAAAAGCTTTAGAAGCATTACATGTTTCCTCCATCTTTCCTACTCTTTTCCCTCTGCCACTGAATAACGTGTCTTTGACTGGGGCTACTTGGTCTGTCTGAACCACAGAATGAAGACAATCAGAGCTAGAGCCACAAACAACCAACAGCAGATATGTACCATGAACGAAAAGCAAACTCATGTTGCTACTGAGATTTGAGGATTATTTGTTATTGCATCATAAACTAACAAAAGCTGACTAATACAGAAGTCAACATTCACAGCTTTAAGGCCACCTCTGACAATCCAATGGGTTATATGGTGTGAGATCAATGGGTACAGTGGTTTACATCCAACATACGAGATACTTAGTAAAGTGCAGATTCCCAGATCGCCCTCCTGAGATTTGGAGCCAGTTCATCTAAGGAGGGACCCAAGGATTCATATTTTCGACAAACTCTGAAGATGACATGTGGGTTCTCAAAAAAAAAACAGACTTTGAGAAACCCTGAGCTGAGAAGTCCAATCTTTTTTTGTATCCAGAGAGGCACAGTGACATGCTTAAGATCCCACAGCAAGGTGCCAACAGGAAACAGGTCTCCAACTCATTCTCCTGAACATCCAGTCCTTCCCCAGAGAAACAGGGGTGGGGGTGGGGGGAAGGGAAGGGCAGAAGGAGTAAAAGAAACTCATAGGTTGAAAATGCAGCTCCGGAGAGAGAGACCAGTAGAGGCTAGGAACTCAGTTTGGGCTGTCATCCAGGTTCCAAGCTGAGAAAAAGGCTACCCTGCCATGGGTGGCTAGGGGGTCCCTTGGGCCTTCCCTGGAAGAGTGGAGGAGGAAGAGAGGAGTCAGATTATGGAGCAGGGAAGCTAGAGGAAAGAGAAAGAAAAACAGAAGGGGGAAAAAAAGTCCTCTGGCCTTGGCGAGCCCAAACATTCCCAGCATCGCTGCAGGAACCGTCCCAGCCCGCTTCGATTTTGATGTACAGTTTGAAACAAATCAATAGCGGTATAATAATACTCAGCACGCTGTGTAATTTTTATATCATTAGTTTTCATTTTCCGCTCCCCATGCATCAAAAAACTTACAACGGGCTCGTAAAGTTTATTTAGTATTCCATGAATTCCTAATCAGTTTCATTTCATAATGATTCAGGAGCCGCCCGCTGCCTAGGCCCCCATGTCAAAAAATCGATAAAACCAACACAGTTTTCCTGATGGCGGCTGCAAAAGGATCTATTGTAGGGAATTATGATTTATGCCCTGGCCTGAGCCGTGAGCAGCAGCCTCCACCCGCAGCTCAGGGCTGAGGTCTTCGCCAATAATGATTTATGCACCTTCTGCTGGCCCCACCCTAGATCCCTCCCTGCCCAGCTGGCCCCTGACACTGGGGGGAGGGAGTAGGGCCCAGCTGGGAGGGAAGGAGGAAGGCCAGAGAGGGAGGCCAGCAGGCTGTCTGAGCTCCCCTGCATGGGCCCAGCATCCTCCTCTAGGTCCAATCACCCCCAGGAAGGCCTGCGCAGAGAAGTGAGGCATTTAGGGAGTCCCTCTAAGCCCAAGGAGCTACAGAGGGAACAGGACTGGGACAGGTGTGCCTGATGGGATGGGAATAACCTGCCTCTCCAACTGGAACCCTCACTCCCATCCAGCCTTCTTTTCTGACCTGGCAGATGAGCTCTTGGCATCCACTTCAAACCATGCGGTCCCTTCTGTCCTCACGCTGGCCTTGCCCCAGGGAAGCTGAGTGGGAAAGAGGTCCCAAGAGGCATGGAGGCAAAAGGCCCTCGTTGGACCTCATGGGATGCAGACACAGCAGCTTCCAGGAATTCTGAGGCTGGAATGGAAGTTTGCAAGACTCCCAGGAGGGGACAGGGGGTGGAGCTGAGTCTCTCCAGCCCCTTCTCTTCTCCAGGAGGCAGCATGGGGCTTGGTTTTCAGGACCTTCCACCCCCACCTGCACCTCCCATCCCCTTTCCTCCACTGGTGGGTGATTAATGGGTCTGAGAGACATGTTAATGGGATAAGCATTTGGGCCAACAATTGGTTTAATTAACAGCAACTAACCTAACCCAGGAAGGGAGATCTCAGGGTGACTTCATAGGGGACAGAATGCCATCGAGTGACAGGCAGCCACCGGCAACTGGGCCGCCACCATGTGCACCCTGCCCTGGGCTATCAGCTGGATCTCTTGACTTCCACATGGTGTGTGGAAAAGGCTGAGGACTCCCTTTGGAGGGCTGAGAGGGACAGAGATTCAGGGGCTGGGTCCCTGAAGCAGCTCTGTCCCCATCAGAGGTGGCTCTTTAGACTTAGACCCCAGTTAGAATAAGTGGGCTTCCTCCTCACACCTTCACTTGCTTTTTTATTCAATCACTCACCAAATATCCAGGAGACAACTCACAGCCACTTCATCCATATCTGGCCTGACCTCCCACAGAGGGAGAGTGGAAAAGCCAGGGTTCTAAACCAGGTTTTCTGGGCCTGGACACTCGTGGTGCCTGCTGGCCCTGCTCTGCGTCACCCAGACGACCTCCCCACTCCTGGCCTGTGGCCCTATCTTCTGACCCAGTTGGAGAATGGCTAATCTCCCTCCATTCCCACTCCTAATCCCATGCACACAGCAGCAGGAAAGAGTCCAGATTTGGGGGCCAGACCTGGATTTGAGTCCTAGTTTTTACCACTCACCAGATGAAAGACCTCAGGCAATTCAATTAACCTTTCTGAGTCTAACTTTCCTCGTGTGTAAAATAGGGATAATCATTTCTACCCTACAGATGCTGATGGTCAAAAGGGCAAGTACAGCCCTGACTGGTTTGACTCAGTGGATAGAGCATCGGCCTGCGGACTCAAGGGTTTCCAAGTTCGATTCCGGTCAAGGGCATGTACCTTGGCTGCGGGCACATCCCCAATGGGGGGCATGCAGGAGGCAGCTGAACTATATATCTCTCTCATCCATGTTTCTGACTATCATTTTCCCTTTCTCTCTACAAAAAATCAATAAAATATATATTTTTTTAAAAGGCAGGTACATCAAATGCCTGTCCCCTGGTGTATGCTTCCTGCCCTTCCCCCACTTCCTCAGGGCCTCTCAGCCTCACTCACTCCCCACAGAAAGGGGGCCTGGATAGGTCCCCCCTCCTCCCAGGATGATCAGGAAACCAAAACCCAGCCAGGACTTGGGCATCAGTGGGCTCCAGGCAGGGCCACTACCCTGAGCTGTGGCTGAAGGAGGTGAGCGCAGATCCATCTGGGCAAATTTGAGCCTTGGTTTCTCCATCTGTGAGACAAGGGCTGATTCCTTCAGAGGCTGATGCCTGGCAGCCCACTATCCTGGGCATCTGGGAACCAGCAGCTCCTCTCAGGTCAGGAGCCAGAGGGTGGGAGAGGCTGGGTGAGCAGCGAGAGCCCCTGGATCTGGGTAGGAGAAGAGGAGGGATCCTGGCCCCTTCCACCCCCAGTAGAGACCTGAGAGGAAATGCTATCCGGCCCTCTCCCCCCCCCCCCCCCCCCCCAAAGAAGCAGTTCTGCCTCTCCTGCCAGGTCCCGATGTGCAGCTCAGGTCAGGCTGCCCCTGGCTCCCTGGACTCTTTCCTTCTCTCCCTGCTTCTGTCTCCCTGTCCTTGTGTCTCCAGGGAGTTTCCAATCCTTCTGCCTCTTCTCTGCTCCTTCCCTCCACCACCCACTTCACCCACCTCAGTCTCTAGGCCAGCGGTTCTCGACCTGTGGATCTCGACCCCTTTGACAATCAAACGACCCTTTCACAGGGGTCGATTAAGACCATCCTGCATATCAGATATTTACATTATGATTCAAAACAGTAGCAACATTACAGTTACAAAGTAGCAACGAAAATAATTTTATGGTTGGGTCCCATGGGGAACTGTATTTAAAGGGCCAGAAGGTTGAGAACCAATGCCTAGGCGGAGGAATTCTAACACCTCCCCACCCTGACTGCCAGTGCTAAAAGCTCTGAGATTCCCAGGGAACCACCTCTCTCCCCTGCTCCCCCCTTTGTCCCCTCAACTGTTCCATCATCCCAGAGCTCGGTGTCAGTGTCACTGGGAAGGTAGCAGACCCATAGCCGACCCAAGCCCAGAGCTGGACAGCCGCCCGCCCACTGCAGCCTGGCTCCCACAGCTGAGGGCACCTGAAGGGCCAATGGATCTCAGTCCCCTTCTTCAGACTCCCACAAGCACACACCAGTTCCTCAACCCCAAGAAGCCAGCTCCACATGAACCTTACTTCCTCCATCCCCTCCCCCTCTTTCTTTCTCTGTCCCTGCACTCAGCTCTCATTCCACCACGGGCCAGAGCCAGCCAGTCAGCCCCATCTCAGCTGCTCCACCTGTGAAGCGGACCTCAATGAGCGTTTTCCTGTTAAAGGTAAGAAGGAGGGTTGGGTAATGTACCAGGGGCTGTGACCCCTTTAACAATCCTCAGATGCCACTGCACAGAGCATGGCTCCCAGGGCTGTGCCCCAGCAAGCACTCTTCTCACAGCGACCCCACAAGTTACAAAGCTCCCCAAATTGGCAGAGTCCCCAGAGATCAGAGGTGGTTCAGGGACACAGAAGGTCACAAAGAGACTAGAACCAAAAAGCATCCATGTCCCACAGGGCGAGGGGGAGCAAGGGGTCCAGGGCTAGGGATAGATGTGGCCACCTGTCAGTGGAAGGTTGCTGCACAAGGTATTTAACCTCTGCTCATTTGTAGGACCAACAATAGCCCTGGGCTCCCAGGAGCGGTCTGTGGATTCAACAGGAAGTAAGAGGATGGAAGGAATGAGAGACAGGACTTTTGAAGCAGAAAGTGGATTCTAATCACAGCCAGATGACTGTCTTCCCATGAGACCTTTGGCAAGTTTCCTAAGAACTTCACGCCGCACTGTCCTCAGCTGCACAGTGGAGATGACCATCACCCCTCTTGAGGGTAGCGTGGGTTTCAGGTGGTCATGTGGCATTTAGAACACAGAGCTGACACCCAAGTGCTACTGGTAACTTTTGTGTCATGGGCACAGTGCCTGGAAAAAGAGAGGGGTTCAATAAGTGTTTTGTTTTCAATTTATTATCGGGGAGTGAGAACAAAGATTATTATGGCCCCATAAAAGACCCCACGTGAAGAGGACAGGGGTGAATTTGGTATGCTCATTTCCAAGCATCTATAACATTTCTAGCCAGCGATGTCTCTCTGGCCCCAGTGCAGAGCAAGGACTTGGGACCCATCTGGCAATTAAACTGAGACTCAAAGAGGTTTAGTGGATTTTCCCCAAGATCTCACAGAAAGGAGCTACCCGCCACTGAGCTCTACCACTCAGCACTACCCAGGCAGGACGCCAGGCTCAGGAAGTCGCTGATGCCTCCAGCCTTCTCAGACAAGTCCTAACAGTCATCGCCACGTACTAGTGATTTCAACATGCCAGGCATTTGCCGAAACACTATAAAGGGTTTATTTCATTCAATGCTTGAGCCACCTATGACGCAGGTTTCCTTATGCCCTCCATTTTACAGGTAAGGAAACTGAGGCACAGGAAGTTAGGTGGCTTTTCTTTTATGTCCGCACAGCTGAAGGTCAGATTTCATTATACCAAGAGCCATTACAACCAAAGTCCCAGGGCTACCGAAATATTACCAAAACCAGACCAGGAGGCCAGCTCAAATAGTGCCTTCTCAAAGGATTGGGCAGAATGGTGAGCAGCATGTCCCCATTTCACAAATGGGGAAACTGAGGCTCCAAGAGGGCTTCCAGAGAGGAAGTGGTAAGTCATCCACGTGGATCTGGCCATGAAACCTCCAAGGCTCTTTCCATCCCTTGCCCTTCCTGAGCCAGGCCCTGACCCAGGTACCTGGGGCAAGTGCACTGACTCACTCTGAGAGGGACACACACAAGGGGGTGCTGATATTTATGCATCCTGGCAAACGCACGTGGCACGGGGCCTCCCCCGATCCACATACACGGCACACACCCAGCCACAAAATGCACACATACTCGCGCAAACTCAACACTGAGTGCACACTGGTGTCACCTAGGGAGCTTTTAATCACACCTGTGAACTACCCCCCCCCCCCCCGCCAAGGGATGCTAATGGAATGAATGTATATTAGTCATTATTGCTGCATAACAAATTACCCCCCAAAATGCAGCACCTAGAAACTACTTTTCTCCTCTCATATGGTTTCTGAGGGTCAGGAATCTAAGAGCAGCTGGCTAGGAGGCCCTGACTCAGGATCTCTCATGAGGATGTCGTTCAGATGACTGCCAAGGCTGCAGTCATCCAAAGGCTTGACTGGGGCTGGAGGATCTGCTCCCGGGATGACTCAGGATTTCTCAGCAGAAGGCTTCGGTGCCTTGCCACATGGACCTCCCCAAAGGGCTGCTTGAGTGTCCTCGTGGCATGGCAACTGGGTGAGTGATCAAGAAAAGTACAAAGAAGAAACCTAGTGCCTTTCATGCCCTAACCTCCTAAATCACACGCTGTCACTTCTGCTTTTTTGTTTGTTTGTAAGAAGAGCCCACACTCTAGGGCAGTGGTTCTCAACCTTCTGGCCCTTTAAATACAGTTCCTCATGTTGTGACCCAACCATAAAATTATTTTCGTTGCTACTTCATAACTGTAATGTTGCTGCTGTTATGAATCATAATGTAAATACCTGATATGCAGGATGGTCTTAGGCGACCCCTGTGAAAGGGTCGTTCAACCCCCAAAGGGGTCGCGACCCACAGGTTGAGAACCGCTCCTCTAGGGAAAGGGAATTTGATTCCATCTTCAGAAGGGAGAAGCATCAACGGATTTGTGGATATATTTTAAAACTACTACCGAGTATGAAGTGGGGCCAGGGCACTGGGAATGTAAACACTCCCCAGATGACTCCAAGTGCAGTCAGGCTGAGACCCACTGGGATGCAAAGTCACCCACTGGAGGGGGTTGAGGAGGGATACTCTGTTGGGCTTGGCTTCAGGGTTGAGCCACTCTGCAAGTGCCCCTTCCCCAGGGAAGCCCACATCTGCAGCCTCAGCCCAGGCCCTGGGTCCCAGTTCCCATTCCCTCTCTGGTCTCCCGCAGAGGCCTTCTCAAAGACCCTCACCCATAGACTCCAGGCCAGGCCCCCAGCCCAGCACCACCCTGCACCACCTCGCTTCTAGGTCTGGATCAAGGGCTGTGCATGTGTGCGCATGTCTATGTGCATGTGTCCGCAAGGCTTGTCTGCTCACAGACCGGAGCTTCCTGACAGGAGGACCTCAATCTGTCTTCTCCCCCTGCTGTTCGTCTTCCTTCCTTTCTTTCACTTTTTCTCTTCTCTCCCCTCTCCTTTCTTTTCTTGCTCTTCCCTCCTCCCTATCTCTCTTGAGTCTCTCTCTCTCCTTCTTACATGTCAGGAGACCCAATGGATCCTTTAAATATTTGGATGGAGCAACAAGTACAGAGCGGCCCAGAGTGGAAGGGGAGTGGCCCTAGACTTTCCTGCCAACCTCCAGAAAGCCCAGCCCCAGCCATGCTGCATTCCTGCAACATCCACTTCCATTCAAGAGGGCGGAAGGGTGGTCGGTGGGAGCCAGGAAAGAGCCAATGCCGGGCCACGTCCACTGCCCAGCTCCTCTGTTTCTCTCTCCCAGCCAATTGCCCCTCTGCCACAGGCCTGACCAGCCGGCCTCCAGAACCTCCTTCCTCTCCACATTCTCTCTCTGTGTTTCTCTCGGTCTTTCTGTCTCCAGCTCCCTCTCTCCCTCTCGGTTTCTCTGGCTTTTTCTTGGAGAGAAGCAGGCCTGGCCACAGCTCCGAAGGCTGTGGAAATGAGAGTGCTGCACCTCACGAGGAGAGCAGTTCTGCCCTAGTAATGAGGAGGAAAGAGAACTCTCCCAGGGAATTAATGAGACCACCAAGAACAAAAGAGGCGACCAGCAGAGGCCAGAGAGGCGGGGCCCAGCTAAGCCGTCCTGCAGAACCGCAATAATAGAGTGAGGAAAAATGGAGTAGAGATCCCTGTGGTAAAAACTATTAGAGGAGGCGAATTATAAAACTATTAACCAGAATGTAACTCCCAATTAAAAGATGATTTAACACTGGAACCTGATGGATGAATTTTGATTAAATGGAGAACTATTAGGAGCCCAGGGATAAGGCTGCTCCTGCCAGTTCTAAAAGTTAAAAGGCAGTTTGATATAAAAATTTATAAATTAAGGTTAATTACTTTAAATAACATGGCTGGAAGCAATGAAAGGAAATTTGTCAGAATCTCCAGAGTTTGGGGGCAAGATGGATACAGATGTTCAGCCAGCCCCAGGGAACCCAGGGGTCAGGGCAGGGGCAACCAAGGCCAGCAAGAGGGCAGGTGAGGTCAGCCAGCTGGCCAAACCCACCGAGAAGTGAGGGGCTAGCCGAGGCACCAAGTGGGGTTGCCTGCATTGCCCTCCACCCTGAGGCCGCATCAAGAGACCTTGGTTCTGGAAGATGGACAGGAGGAAACCTCAGGGCCCCAGGACCAGCCTGGGGAGCTAGGCTAATGGAAGAGGCATGGCCCTGGCCGGTGAACCCTCCCTCTGTTGGAAGGGACATAGCAGGGATTTCCAGTCTGTGACCTACTGTTTACTGAGCACTCAGCAGGGGGACAACTCACACCACCTTGGTCCTGTCCCAGCTGAAGGCGTCACCTGCATCCCCACGCCTGACCCACCAGCCCTGTTCTGCACCCTCCACCCCATGGCAGGACAGGGCCCCACAAGGAGAGACTGCAGGGTCCAGGCTGCTCTTCACCAATGCCCCAGGGTGGGGGGCCACAGCCACCCAGCGGGGCCACCCTCTGCCCAGGCTCTGGGTCTTCCCTGAGCTGAAAGCCAGGCTTCCAGGAGGCCTAGGCATTGCCCATACCCAGGGTGGTCGGAACCCTTTACCTCCAGGCAGACCCCTCAATGCTCTGCCCTGGGAAGCTCATCCCCTCTCCAGCCCTCAGCCTTAACTGCAGGATGTCCCCATCTTGTCAAAGGGACAGCACTGTGATTGGCCCTGTCCTTGGGAGGACAGGACCATGGCAAAGGGTGTCCCCTCCAGAGGACAGTACTGGGCTCGCAGCCACAGCCACACTGTGAAAGGCCATGGCCCAGGAGACATTAACATAGGCTGGCCCGTTGGTTGGGAGCATGGGCACTCCATCCACACTCAGGTTCAAGCTCCAACACTTACCAACCTACGACTGTAACATTTACCTCTCTGGGCTGACTTCCTCGTCTGTGAAAGGAAGATAACAATCCCTCCCTGCAGGATTTCCTTATATGTAGTAGGTGCTCAATAAATGGTAACAATTCTCACCCGTGTCTGTAAGTCTCGCCTCCCAAGAAACGAAGTTACCTGGCAGATCGCTTCTGAGGTTCCTAGCACAGGTGCACAGGAAACACCTTGCAGGCAGAAAGTAAAAAAAATACCTTATTTTCTCTTCCAAACACCCTTTACAGTCAGTCATGTCAATCCTATCACACAGAAAAGGAAACTGAGGCACAGAGAGGTTTAGTCACAAGCCCAGGCCCCAAGCTGGCAGTGGGCAGTCAGATCTTTCAGCTCCTGACCCTAACCTCGCACTGCCCCCAGGGCCCTATGCTGAAGACTTTTTCATTCGCCTTTGCTGCGCCCTTATAAACCTCAAGTAAACCACCTGGAAGCAGAACCAGTGGGGAAGGAAGGAGAGAGTGAGGGGGTAGAGGAAGGAGTGGGGGTGGGGGGAAAGAAAGGAAGGAAGGAGGAAAAAGGAAAGGGAAAGGCGAGTATATTCTTTACCAGACCCCTGTGGGTCAGAAGTCAGGAGAGTTTCACTGGTAACGGAGGATGCACCAGGGAGATGCTGCTTCGGATATGGGTGCTGCTTACACAGGTGGTTCTGCTTTGTAAAATGTGTCACTCTCTGCAATGATTTGTAGACTTTATGTAAAAAAAAATGATTACAATAAACAATTTAAAAATAAATATAATGATGAGTGAAGTTTGTTATATAAGTTATGCCTCAATAAAACTATTTAAAAAATAAATGCAATGCACCAAAGAGAGTCTTTCCTTTGCTTTGCACAGTGTATAATATGAACCAGGCATTGTAGGACTGAGAGGTGCAGACTAGCCCGTGGTGGGCCCTGGGGTGAGTCCTTCCGGGACGGCTTCTCGGAAGGAGGGTGTTCTGTGGAGGTGAGCTGTGGAAAAGGGGCAGGAGACACAGGATCCCTGTCTCACCACACACCGGGCCATATCACCTCCCCTCTCCAAGCCTCTCTCATCTTCCTCAGGAACAAGGTCCCAGCCTCTCCCTCTGCACATCTCCCAGAATCCACCACCACCACCACCGTTCCCTCCCATTTCAGACTGCACAGGAGGACTTCCCCAACCTGAAGAACCATTGTCATCGGGGCTCCGCTGGCTACGGAGACTTGGGTGTGGGCCACCTTTGACGCTGTGGGCAGAACTAAACTGATATAATATTTTCTAGCCTAATGAACCTCTTAATCTCCCACAACCAGAAGCATCCTAAGATATAGTTCGGGAGTTAAAGGTCAAGGGTTAAAGGTCTAAGTCAAGATCAGATTCACCCTTTTCCTTTTTTTCCTCTTTCTCCACTCAATGTTCCTAAATTCTCTAAAACTTCATTTCCTCATCAGTAAGATGGGATTCCTAGCCCCAACCTTGCAATGTTACTGTGAGAACTAGAAACAAGGTGGGTAAAGGAAGCTCCTGGCCCCAGGGCAGGGGGCCCCTAATGACAGCATAAGCCACCTAACTTTGGGCCACTCGATGGCTTATCTCCACAGTGGCTGCATTCAGAGAAAACAGTCCATTGCCCAAACACATGGAAATGCAGTTCTGGTCCTTAGCAAGCATCCCGAAGGGCCTTACATTCCTAAGACAGAGTAACACTTCCCAGAGGCTTCTCTGTCCAACTGCACTCCCTCCCGCAGCTCAGCCACAGTGCCTCCGTCTCCCCTCACCTCCCGCCACACCCAGTCCCTGCAGGTGCCTGGCTCCCCTTGCTCTCCCTCCTGCCTTTTATCCTCTTCTACCCTTTTCGCCCAGGAGGGACACTCTGCCTTCTCTGAAGGAAATTAATCTGAGACTTCTAGGCTTCCTTCAATTTTCCTTGCCAGAGCAACTGAGACCCAAAGAGGACCAAACACAGGTAAAGCCTGGGGATCCTTGGGTACAAACTTTTTTAAGTCCTGCACTAGGCAGTTGTCATTATCATTATGTCAACACATGATTATTGCCATCTACAGCTTACTCCTCCAGGAGCTAAGAGTCGAATTGAGGAAATAACCTGAAAGAGACAACCTGAGAATCTAAGCTGCACAGAACAGACATGCTATTATGGACTGAATGGCTGTGTTCCCTCGAAAATTATATGGTGAAACCCTAACCCCAATCCCAACGTGATGGTATTTGGAGGTGGGGCTTTTGGGAGGATTAGGTTTAATGAGGCCACAATGGGATTAGTGCCAATGTCACCATCTGCAGGCCAGGAATCAGGACCTCACTAGGGAACGAAATCAGCCAGGATCTGACCAGGGACTTCCCAGAGCTGTAAGAAGAAAATGCTGTTCTTTAAACCACCCACCCTATGGTATTTTCCTAAATCTGCTTGAGCTGACTAAGATATATGCCTTCTGGAAGGAGTGGTCAAGGAAGGTGTTCCAGAGCGGGAAAGACTTGAACTGAATACACACACGCACACCCACACACACACACACATGGATGAGTGGGCCTTTGACTAAGGGATGAGCAAGGCCTTTCTTGAGGGCACAAGGGCAGATAAGAAAGGGCACCCAAGAACTGACCCATCTGGAACAGGAGAAGTTGACAGAGGCAAGATCAGAAAGTCAGGCTGGGATCTGACCATAGTGGGAGCAGGCTGGGAGTCTTGTCTGTACTCCCTGGGTCATGGGGAGCCATGGAAGGTTTTGGAGCATAGGAATGAAGCAATCAAATCTAAGTTATAGGAGGCTAACTGGTGGCCAGTGGAGGAAGGTGGGGGAAGGGGACCTGGGGTGGGGATCAGGTAAGAAAGGCTGCAGAGGTCCCGGCGAGGGGTACTGAAGGCTGCTGAGGGCAGAAGTGAAGGGCTGGGCTCGAGTGTTGGTGGTGACCACAAAAGATCAGAGGAGGAAAAGGGAAGAGGGAGGCCTGGCTCTGAGTGACAGCTGCATCCCCAGCCTAGCTCTCATACTTTGCCTGCCAACACTCCACCTCATTTCATCTCAGTGGCCCCACATCCTCTACTCATGCCCAACCTTGACCCTCCATCCTTCTCTTTGAGGACGCTAGACACTAATCTGTGACATCTCTCCTCACCCAAACTCGCTGAACTCACAGGTAAATCAAGTCTGCTTACCAGAGTTCAGGGGTAAGAGTGTGGGCCTTGGAGTCAGACTGCCTATATCTGGATCCTGACTCTGCCACCTACTAGTTGTGTGACCTTGGACAATTAACTTCCCAGACCCCCAGTTACCACATCTGTTAAATGGAGGTGCTGATGGTACTTACTTTATAGGACTAGTCTAAGGACCAAAGCAGTTAATAACATGTAAAGTGTTTATCACAATGCTAAGCACACAGAAAATACTCAATAAATGTTGACTCATTTTTATATAACAGGTCCTGTGCCAGACACTTACACACATAAGCAGGGGTCCCTGCTTTCACGGAACTAATAGGATATTCAAATAAATAAATGCCTTTTAGTTTGGAGAAAAGACAAAATAAGTAGGCGATAACACCCATTCTCAGGGCACCTCTAGTCTGGGGGGAGGTACATAAGGACTCAGTCCCTTTTTTAAAACTTAGGGTCTGAGAGGGGAGACATAATCGTCCCAAGGCCTTCCAGCCTATTGGAGGGTATATCAAGGTCTCTCCTCAGGGGCTGCCCCTTCCTATTTGCCCATCTGGAAAATTCCTAGTTTTCTCCAAACATCACCTTCTATGAGAAGTCTTCCTTGATTCTCATCAGACACCAGGAGGCTCCCATCCTGACCCCAGAGTACTTTGCTCCCCCCTCCATCAGAGCACTTCATACTCTGCACTGACGGAGATGGTGTGTCAGTGTGTCTGTGTGTGCGTGCGTGCTCACGCACGTGTATGCCTGCTCACATGTGCACACTTGGGTGTCTGTCTCCAGGTGTCCTGTCCCTGGACCACAAACCCCCATATTTGTGAAGGTGGAGACCAGGGCTGCCTCTGTGGTAAAAGTCCTGGCCCACTTCAGGCGCTGAACAAGGATGTGATGCCTAAGTGATTGAATGGATGGATGGATTAGCCGATGATGACAGAGACAATCTAGAAATACTGGTCTGTTAGGGAAGATGGACACTAGGGCCAGCCATGTCTCTTTGACACAGAAATAAGATGAGAACAACACCCCCCAGGGCCTCTGAGAAGGTCCAGGGCTCCAAGGGCAATAGGGTGCACCCCTGCTTGCCCCATCCACACATGCCAGCCTGACCTCTGTTACTCTAGATAGCAGCAGCAATGCCCTCCATCCTAGGACTGGCTATCTTCCCCACCTGGGCAGCATGCCTGGAAAAGTCACCAGGAATATAACATAAATCCATCATCAAACGAAAAATAGAGGCAATATAGCCAGAAAATCACAAGTGTGTCCCAAAGCCTCTGGAAATAGAACGCCCCCTCTCTGCCCATCCTCAGGCTGGTTCACAGAACCAATGGGAAAGTAGGTGTTCAAAACGCCTTGAACACTTAAAGGTCTGAGGGCCCAGAGAAAGGAGAGCTGGTTGTGCTCCCTTTCTCCTAAAGAGCTTCTCCCAAGAACCCCGAGGGCAGTGCAATCTTGGATAAGATATTTGGCCTCCGTGAGCCTCGGCTTCCTCATCTAGAAAATGGGTATGACCACAAGTAGGCAAAGGGCTGCAATAAGAATACATATGAGCTTACGTTCAGAAGAGCTTTGTGAAGGATAAAGGGCAGCACAAACAAGAGGCTTAGACCCTTCAAATTGTTTTCACTTATTGTTAATTAGCCTAGAAGAACAGAGATTCAAGCCAGTGACCCTGAGACCAGTGATGTGGCCCCCAAGGGGTCCCTGGCATCTGCTCTGAGCTGGATTTTCTAAAACAAGGTCTAACCAAGGCACGAAATAACTGGGAAGAAAGGGTGTGTGCATACGTGTATGCATGCATGTGTATGTGGGTGTGTGTCTGTGTTAGTGTGTGTGCATGAGTGTGTGTATCTATCTGCCCCAGGTAGGGAGAGGAGGGGATGAAGGGAATAAAGGGAGAATTGAGAAGAAAAGAAGAAAATCAGAATAGCACAGGGAAGAGGAGAACTGAGGTATTTGGTTACATGATCTAAATTCTAATCAAACATCATTTAAAGCGTGTTTTATTTCAGCCTCGGGAGAGCCAGTCCCTCCTGGCTGCTCACCATGGCAACGGGCCGCTCATTTCAGAAGTGTCATGCCACATTATCGTCCTGCCGCCTCACACGCTCTCGCTGCCTGACAACTTCGCTCTGCCCCTTGCGACAACCATCCCCGCTCCGCTGGTTTATTTTTGGTGTCGGCCAGCCCCCCTTCCCTGCCCCCTCCCCATCATCAGTGGATTGAAAGACAACCCAGGCCCTCCAGCCCGTGAGCATTGCAGTCTGTTTGGTGATAAGAGATAATTTGAGGAGATATTTGCTTACATGTGTATGAACAATTTACTGCATTGAGACAATTCTGCCTAGTGCATGGGGAAAGGGAAGGGGTGGCCTTTGCTCAAGCTGACAACACCCCAGGAAATGGGAGGGAGGGGACACCCCTCAATTCTCAAGTCTCCAAACTGGGGGCCCTATGAGATCCTCATCAGCTGCCCTCCGCAGCGTCACCTAGAGACAGTAGGCCTACTACTGATTTGCTGTGTGACCTTGGGCAAGTCATTCCCCTTCTCTGTGCCTCCCTTTTCTTATCTGTCAAAAGATGGTGTTGGACCAGCTGGAATCTGGGGTCCCTGCGAAGTGTGGCACTGTGGCAACAGAGGGTTTGGACCCAGAAAGAGGACAGATCTCTGGTCTTACCAGCAGTGTGAGGATAGATGAAGGCACAAAAAGGGCAGCCTGACAAAGCCTGCATTTGGCCGTGTGAATATCCCAGTTTCCTGCTCTGGTGGAGGCTGGAAAAATCTCAGCCCTAGGATCAGATCCTGGCCTGGGAAGGGCTTTTCTGGGACATCCTTCCCTGCACTCCACCTGGCCTCCTCCACAGGACGAGAGACATCTCTGAAGCCACCCACTCCCTCACATGCCACACACATGCCCCCACATGCATCACCCTGATCAAGGCCAGATGGAGGTGCAAAGGCAGATCCAGAAGAAGCTGGGAGGGAGAGGTGTGCCCTGAGACCCCAGGTGGGAAGATGGACCCCTAGCACTGAGTCCTGCGCAGAGATAAGATAATGGCCCGAAAGGCAAGGTAGCCTCCACCCACTGAAAGCCAAGAATAGTAAGAGCTGCATCTGCTGAGGGCTCTGGAACCCTGTGCTGAGATGTAAAGGGTTTGGAGCCTCCTCTCCACATGCTATGCCCTCCTGCCCTCCTCCCTGAAGGTGGGGAGCTGGCCTGGGAGAATTTCAGCCGAGGGGAGCCTGTGCCTCTGTTTACTCATCTGCTCCCACTGCATATAGGGGCTGTTGGGATCACGAGAAGGCTTGCCTGGCTGGTGTGGCTCAGTGGTTGAGCATCAACCCATGCACCAGGAGATGGTTGAATCCCCATCAGGGCACATGCCTGCCTTGCAGGCTCAATCCCCAGCAGGGAGCATGCAGGAGGCAGCTAGTTGATGTTGATGTTGATAATTCTATCTCCTCCTTCCTCTCTCTCTAAAAAAAAGAGCACGGTATGAGGCACATAGTAGGTGTTCATAGTAACTGGGGTCTAAGGAACTAGGGTTTTCTGATATTGGGCCTCACTTCCCCACCACGGCAACAGCTGTGCACCTGGGCCCAGTGGCAGGCTGGGCTCATACCCAGGCCTCGTCCTAGGAAGGAAGCACTCCTTGGGATGTCTATACCTGCCTCCCACCCCCAAGGAATATCTCTACTTGGTTTTTTGGCGACTCTGGGAGTGCTTCAGACCATCAAAGGGGATCTCCCTCTCACCCAGGCCCCATCCAAGGCATCTTCCTCTGGGGCCCTCAGAATCCACAGCCTCACAGGTCACAGCCCCCAGAGTGACCGTCTCCTGTCTATCTAGGGTTGAGAGTAACCCTCAACCAGGAGTCCATGGAGTAGTTGAGAACTCAGACCTCCACTTACCTCATCCAACTACCTTCTGCCCCGACCCAGACTCCTTAGGAGAGCTGGCCCAGGGAAAACCACACTAAGAAGGTAAGTGCCAGCCTTCTTTCCCAGAGAGCTCTGGGTGGGCTCCCCTATGCCTCAGCAGTACCCCCTGCCCAGGACACAGACAGTGAGTAGCGAGGTGGTGGGCTACAGTGAGCAGAATCTCCTTAAGGTCGATGGAACTTAGGTCCAACCCCCGGCTCACCACCTGTCAAGAACAGAGTCTTAGATCAGGGAGCCTAGCCTCAGTGCTCTTATCTCTAAAGTGGGGGTAACAATACTTCACGGGATTGCTGGCATGCTAAAAGTACACCTAACACATAGTAGGTACCCAATAAAAGGCAGCTATTATGAATAAAACCGACCAAAGCTGCCCCAAGTGGAGCCAAGGAGCCATTTTCCCTCCCCCCGCACTGAGGCCTCTGTGTAGACTGGGGGCTCTGCGTCCTCCCCCACCAGCTAGGACTCACTCCCACAGCTGCTCTTCCCCCACCTCCTCCCTACTCTGCCTCTCTCCACGGCCCTGCCCAAGCCTGGAGATGATGGGCTGAGGTGACCCTACCCTGTTACGACCCTACTCAAGCACTGCACACATGTCCCAGCCTGGCCCTCTTTGCTTTTCCCTCTCTTTCTCACCAAAATAACAAAATAAATCAAATAACTCATCTCAACAATCCATTCACCATGTTTGACTCAGAACTGGGGGGTTGGAGGTGAGGATAGGGGGCTGAAGGGACTCAGCACTGTGGGGTCTCAGGAAGGAATCTTTGGCCCAAAAGGAGGAAGAGGCAGAGTGGTCAACATGAAGGGTTACATAATCACACCCATGTTTCTGTATTTTTTCAATATGAAGAGCGTGTATTATTTTAATTATTTGTATAACCACACACCAAAGCAATGGGAGGTTTGCTGGAGGCCATTTCCTGTACCCACAAGCCCCCCACCCCCACCCAGATTGCAGAGCTCTTGGAGGTAATGTTTTGGGGGCAAAGGGGGTTCAACACAAGCTGGGGAGTCGGGGAGTCGTAGACACCTTCTCCACCTCGTGGCCTTCCTGAGCCTCAGTGTCCACACCTGCGCTGTGGGGCTTAGGGCAGGCGCTGCCTGGGGCCCCTGTGAGGAGCTACGGAGATGGGAGGTGTGAGCCTCCTGACGCCCCTTTGGGAGGTCAGGGAGGGAGCCATCCTTGGCGGTCCGGACAGGCCCCTCCTCTCGCACCCAGCCCCCGCCTCCCAGCTGCGGGATTCAGGGACTGGGTCGGGGTCTGCGGAGGCGAGGCCCCACCCGCAGCCGAGCCGACGGGCCTGGGGGGAAGGGAAGGGGCAGGCGCCTCCGGCTCACCTTCTGACGGTGAAATGTGGCCATTTACCTTCACGCTCCAGTGCCAGCACCTAAATCACTGTCTCCGCGCCCGCGCTCAAGGTTGCTCGGAGCCGCCGCCAACAAAGCCACCCCCGCTGCCGCTGCGGCTGCCTGGGACCCCGCGCCCCCCACCCTGAAGGCCCCAGGAAGGGCCTCACTGCCCCTCCGCCTTTCTCTTTCCTTCTGTTCCTCTCCCGTCCTTTTTCCTTCTTTCTTTCCCTCCTTTTTCTTTTTTATGGGGTGGGTCTCAAGGACCTCTCTCAGGGACCAAGTGGCCACAGGGTGCCCGCCCACATCACCTAGAGCCTAGAGCTTAGTTTTCTATCCCAGAATGAGGTCAGTTGGGGCCCTCTGCCCAGCTGTGTGCCTGGTGTGCGCGGTCCAAGAACAGCTTTTAATCCAGTAACTACCTGTGACCATCACTTGTGATGCGTAGAGCGTTTGCGTGTGTTAGGAGAGCTCAGAGGAGGAAGGTAAACATTGAGCCCATCTCTGTGACTCGCTGTGGCAAGGCTTCATTAGCCCTGCTCCCTTCTTTCACCTCCTTTTCCTTCCCTCCTTCCCTGATCCTCCTCGCTCCTTTCCCTCAGGGACCTCCACTTGACACTGTCCAGAGGGGGAAGAAGGAGAAAAAAGGGGGGGATACAAGAGAGACCCTAGGTTCTGGCACGCAAAGCAGGGGAGCCTCTTAGGAAAGAGGAGCAGGGCGGGAGGGGGGGGGCTGTTGGTGCAGAGAACCAGCCCATGAGGAGCAGGAGGTCTCCATCCTCACCCTGGTCTGAGCATCTGCCCATTGTGGGAGTGGGTCAGCCAAGGGGAATGAGGACATCGCCTAGGAAGGAAGGGAGAGGAGGGCATCGCCACACACACACACACACACACACACACACACACACACACACACACACACACACACACACGCCGCTTGGGCCCCACCCCAATCTGGCCCTTCGTGCTGGACTTGCCATGAACCTGAGTCCTGCCTCCTGCTCTGAGCACACTATCTGCAGGGTCCATTCCCTCTGCCTGGCACCTCATTCATTTGCACCTTATTTCTGTTTTTCTCTGGGTGGGCTGGTGGGATTGGTGTCTCTCTTCCATCTGACAGGCTGATCCAAGACACAAACTGTTTTTCTCATCAAGCTAGTGAGCCCACCTGGGCAGAGGGTGTATCCCTCCCATCAGACTGGGGGCTCCCCAGAATAAGGGCTGTGTCCCCCATTTGCCTGGGAGCTTCCCCTTGGCAGAAGATCTGTCCCCGCCTCAGACTGGGGGCTCCACAGAAGAGGGGCTTCTATCTTCCCAAGAAACCAAGGACTCTGCCGGGCTAAGAGGTGTGTTTCTCCCCTCCTGACCAACAGCCCTGCCAGGACCATGTTTGACCACAGCTGATCCAGTGTCCAAAGCCCAGAGTCCTGCCCCACCATCCAGTACCATGGTTCTCGGAGCCCTCAGGTCTGAGTGCAAATCCAGCATCATTGAGATTTAGCTTGGTGACCCTGAACAAGACACGTGACGCATGGGGAGAATACTGTCACTACGGCGTGTTGTGAGGCTCCAAGGAGCCAGCATTCGGTGAAAGGGCCTGGCATATAGGAGGTGTTCAATAAATGCTGTCTCATTCCACTCCCTTCATCGGTCTGAGATGTTCAAAGCCCGTTCTGCCAGCTCAGGCTGAGAAGACAGAGAGGAACCAGAATTGCAAAGGAGCACCCACAAAATACGCAGACACCCTCCCACCAAGTAACTGGGTAGTGGCCTCCTTCGTTAGGGGATGGGGCAGTGGCAAGGAGTTAAATGTATTAAGCAATTTACAATTAATATAGAAGTCATTCCAGAGATAGCTACTAGAAAGAGTACAACAGGGCAATTAACCCACTAATACACTAGGCTATTACATCGCTATGTCTCTTATTTTAGCCTGAGGTGATTTGAAACGCATTGGATTAGAGGATATTACAGGAGATAGCATGAAAAATAGCTTAATGTAATGAGCCATCCCGTGATGTCTGCTATTAAAGATGATTTGCAGTTGAAAACTACAACATACAGTAGTTCAGCTATTTGAGGACTGAGGGGGTGGGGGCTGGGGTGGTGCTATTAACCCTTCCCTCCTTTCAGCTGCCCCGACCCCCACCAGGCCCTCGCTACGTTCATGCCAAGATTATCAAGTGCATCTTATTAGACGACAATGGCTTCATTGGGAGATTAGAGATTGGGGCCTGAGGTTGATAAAGAACCAATAATCTGCTAATAACCTTTAAAAAATAGCTTCCCCCAGGGAGCTGTACTAATAGGCTGTTGCTCAGGAGGGAGGCTGATTGGCAACTGGGCAGCTAATGTGGAGAAGGGTGTGGGATTAGGATAGGGGGGGAGGTCAACATGCCCCCACCACTGGCTTCCCTGAGTGAGAATTCAGGAAGGTGTGTGGGTTGTGGACTGCTGCTTAGGGGGTATGCCTAGGTATATGTGTGGGAATAATTACAATACACAAATCTGACTTTTTTCTATTTAGCTGATCTTTGTATGGTGCATCCCAGCTTTTAAAAGGCATTTCTCATGCATTAGTTCTCTGGACTTTACAGGCCGGAATATAATACCTGCCTTCAGTGTACAATAAGTATCAGACCCAGAAAAAGCAAGTAACTTACCCAAGGTTAATGCAGTCAGTTAGTTATGTAATGAAGCGGGAATCAAAGAAAGGTTTTTCTGATTTCAAAGCCTATGCTTAAAGCTGTGCAACTCCAACCTACAATTGTGCTCTACCAAAGAAACTGCTTCCTTACCCTAAGACCACAAAGGTCTTATGTTTCTTCTGGAAGTTGTATTGTTTTTACATCTTACATTTAGGTCTGAGATCCATTTTGAATTACCTTCTGTGTATGGTGTGAGGTAAGGGTCAATGCCAATTCTTTTTCGACAATGGCTTCATTGGGGGATTGGAGATTGGGGCCTAAGGTTGATAAAGAACCAACAATCTGCTAATAACCTCTTCAAGTGGACTATGAGTGCATTTTGCACACCCGTGTGTAAGTATATATATATGAAGAAGAGTACACACACGTGTGCTGGCTGCTGTGCAGAAAAAGTGGCCTAATCTAGGGGCACACACAAAAAGACCATCTAAGGCAGATTCACGTAGAGACACACTGAAGGTCAAGAACAGATATGAGCAATGGGTGTGAGGAGGGAGTGAGCACCTGGGGTAGGTGTGTGAATGCAGGCTGGTTTTGGTGAGTGTACGTGTGTCATGTGAGTAGGTGCTGGCATGTGTCTCTATCACTGTACATGTGTTGGTATATGTATGTGCATGTTGGGTGTGTCCCTGGGCATGCATCAGACTATCTGTATGTTCACAGCTTGAGTGTCACTGGGCATATATGTGTGTAGTCAGCATTTGTAAGTACATCATTCGTTACTGTGTATATGTCACTGTGTGTGTGTGTCAGGCTGTTATCTGGTACTGGGTGTTTGTGTCTGCATCTGTGTGCACATGTGTTGGTGTGTCTGTGTGTGTGTGTTGCTGTGCCCATGTGTTGCTGTGTCTGTGTCTGCCCTGGTGCTGCCACCTCTCACAGCTGCAGGGACAGCCCAGCGCCCCCCTCACTGCTGTCTTTTATCATCATTTGCCATGAAAGGGAGCCCAGGAGAACGGTGATAAATAAGGGCCACTTAAAATACAAGACAACCACTCTGACTTTGGGGAATATTTCTTCTGTGGAGCAGCTGGTGCCGCCTCTGTCCTTGTGGAAAGGGGCCCCAGGGGCCGCCAGCCCCTTCCTAGCTTCCTCAGATTCCCCCACTCCCACCCTACCAGCTTGGGACTTGGAGGCCTTAGGAAGCCTGGGAAGGGGGGCACCGGAGTCCATTGCAGGCAGGGCAAGAGTGGCCCTCAGTCTGCCTTTCTCGGGTGCTCTGTGGAAGATGGGTTATCATGGGGAAGAGGTGATGGACCAAGAAGAGGCTAAGAGGAGACTGGAAGATACAGGGCCTCAGCCTTGTGGAGTTCCTCTGCTAATGCCCTGTCCCTCCTAAATTCAGGTGAGGGAATGAATGGTTAGGGGGCTCCAGAGAGCTGAGATACACAGAGAGACATAGATGAACACACACAATTCGTTCACACAATTTTGAGCACCTACTGTGTGCCATGCCCTAAGACAGCAATTTTCATCTCATGGCACACAAACTAATTATGAAAATTCTGTGGCACACCAAAAAAAATGTATTTTTTGTGGATCTGACAAAAAATAGGAATCAGCCCTAACCGGTTTGGCTCAGTGAATAGAGCATCGGCCTGCAGACTGAAGGGTCTCAGGTTCGATTCCGGTCAAGGGCATGTGCCTTGGTTGCGGGCGCATCCCCAGTGGGAGGTGTGCAGGAGGCAGCTGATCGATGTTTCTCTCTCATCGATGTTTCTAACTCTCTTTCCCTTCCTCTCTGTAAAAAAATCAATAAAATATATTTAAAAAAATAGGTATCGTTTTGATTCATTCACACTGGCTACCTATTGTTGTGTCCTTTTTTATTGGACAATCTACGGGAAAAGAGGTCAGTATCCCCAACTAAATAGTCAGGTATTGCACATTTTAAAAATTCTTGTGGCACACTGGCTGAAAACAAAGACACACCCCGAGGAAGAGATAATAATGTACACATGCTACACAAAGACACGTGCAAACATGCAAAAGACGTGTGTAAGGCTTTTTCTGGGAAGAGGGGGAGAAGGCAGAGGAATGAAAGAAACTGAAGAAGAAAAGGAAAAAATATAAAAACATGGATGCCAAGGATGTGCACCTGCATCAGGAGAGAGGTGGCCCCTCGCTGGGAGGGGCTGAGGGAGAGAGGACGGCCCCATGTGGGCGTGCAGGCTGCTCACCAAGGGGGCAAGCAAGAGCTAAAGTCCAGCTGTCACCCTACTGGCCGAGCCATGCCTTGGTCTGAGGCTGTGTCCCCCAGAGGAAGGATGCCTTTCTCATTCACAGAAGAGCCTTCAACCAGCTATGCCCTGCACCCACAGTGAGGTGGCCCCTCGCTGGGAGAGGCCTCCTTGTCCGAATTCTCACAGAAGCACAGAAGCTAGCCAGGTGTAGAGGGAGGGTCTCTTCCACTATGTCCATGAGACATTATTTCCTTTTTAAAAAAAAAAAAAGGAAGGAAGGAAAGAAAAGGATATAGAAATTGAGACAGAGAAGAAAAAAGAGACAGAGAAAGTGGGAAGGTAGGGAAGGGGAAGAGAAAGGAGAGGAAGAAGGGAGAGGAGGAGTCCGAGGAGGCTCAAACACAGAGGCTTTTCTAAGCAAAGCACTTGTCACTGTCACTCTGCCCGCTGAGGTGCCAGGACTGATCTGGGTGTGCCAGCATCCCAGCATGTTTGGCGGTGAGGGGTGAATAAGGAATAGCAGGTCTCTCTCTCTCTCTCTCTCTCTCTCTCTCTCTCTCTCTCTCTCTCTCTCTCTCTCACTCACACACATACATACGCGCTTCCACTCCCATCCACCTCCCATGCCTCCTTGTCTCCCTCTCAGTCCTTCCCAGGTGGCCAGAAACCTGTCCTGCCTCATTTCCTTCTCCCAGGACTAGAGATGGGAGCTGGGGGAGAGATGAGGGAAGCCCACCTGAGCTCACTCTTTCTCCTTCAACATCCCTCTCAGCCATCACCATGGTGCACTGACACCCTCATCTTCCAGGACCCCCACACAATACACACAAAGCCATGTCACCCCCATCAGGGGCTGTCCCTAGAAGGCAGGAGGGTGGGGCAGAGCTGGCCTTCTTTCTCATCTACAGGTTTCAATCCCCAAGGCCCCTAGATGGGGGCCCTACAGCCCACCCACAGCCTTTCCCCTTGAGCTCCAGCTCCCAGAGGGCGTCTCCGACATTGTCCACATCCCTGGCATACCTTCCCGGCTTGTCCACCTTGTGGAAAGGGAAGTGGAGGAGCACTAACCTTGATGGAGCACCTACTGGGTGCCAGGGACTGTATAATTTGATGTCCACAAGAATACTTAGAGGTGAGTTTTAACTCAGAATATCTACCCTACGATGCAGAGAGCTCAAACCATAGACAGAAAGCCTCACAGCTTGAAACTAGGACTTTGGAAAACCATGGCAAGGTCTCTTGTCTTCAAGTCCTGCTTCTTCTGCCAGAGCATCAGACTCCTTTCTTCCCATCTCACGCTATCTGGTCCTCTCAATGTGATCACTGAGGGCATACCGTGTGCCAGGCACTGTGTTGAGCCAGTAACCACTTTATCTCATTCAACCTCACACTCACCCATGAGGAGGATTCTATTAGTACTACCATTCCACAGGGGGTGGAAATTAAGGCTCAGAGAGGTTATGTGACTTACCCAAGGGTAAACAGCATGGGGGAAGCAGAGCCAGAACTCAAACGGGTCTCCTGCCTTGTAATTAACTCACTTTGCCCAATATGGTGCTAACACGAATTTTGTCACTACCCCCTGCAGCCAGCAGCAGGATGCCCAGTCCAGGGCCCTCCGCTCCCCAGGGCCAGCAGAGAGATTAAAGAGTTGAGGGTGGGGTGCTCTGGTCTCCTCAGACAAAGAGGAAGAAAGTATGGGGGTCGAGCACTATGCATCCTCTATCTTCCCAGAAGCCCCGGCCCCATTGTCCCCACAAGTGCCCTCAGATTGTCAGAGCCAGGGCCTCATCTGGCCCTGAGAATATATGGCTGCCACTGAATAATATGCCGGTTGGGGGAGGAGGGGTGGGAGGCTGGGATGGAGGGGCAAATGAAGAAGGCTCCACACAGCCCCCAGAAGAAAACTTAATAGTCTGGGGGCTCCCTTGGGTCCTTCTCATTAAAAAAAAAAAATCTCTATTTAAATGCAAATTTGTGCTGGAGCTGGGATGGGTTGGTGGGAGGCAGAGAAGCAACCAGACACTGACACAGACCAGTCATTGAACACTGCTCCCCAATGTCGTCTTATACCCGGGGGCCCTGTGCCCAGAAACTAGTTCCATGCTCAAATATCGCCCCCTCCTCTCCTGCCAGCAAAACCCTTTCCAACTTAGCTCCTCACCACCTCTCTGACTCTCTGTGTCTGCCTCTCTCTCACACACACTCTCTCTGAGCTCTAAATAGAAATGTGTCGTGGGGGTGAGGGTGGCAAGCTGTAAACCTAGATTACAGTTTTCCTTCTAAATCCAGTAAGGGGAGGGGTCCAACCTCACACCCCCAGATCTTCCTCCAAGGAAAAAACTTCAGTTTGAAGAGGAGCAGAACCTGGAAATCAGGTAGCTAATTTGGACCCACCATCTATTTCTCCTAACCTTCCCCAAACTACAAATCCCTTGAATCTCTTTCTCTTTCTCTCTCTACTCTCTCTTTCTCTCTCTCTCTCTCTCTCACACACACACACACACACACACACACACACACACACACACACACACACGGCTTCAAACTAGACAATAGAAGACAAATCAGGCCCTCAAATCTAATTCCTTTGGGAAAAGCAGACATGGGGTGGGGGTGGGGGGTTCGCACTTACACCTGCCAGGCACCCACATCCTCTCCTCTCATCTACCTTCCACAGAAGGGTAGATCCATCAGCTCCCCCAGCCTCAGCCAACCCCTCATCCTAAGCTTCCCCCCCACCACCACCTCTCTAAGCCCATTACCTCCAGGGATAATTATGTGGGTGATTCGCTGGCCCTGGAGAGCTCTTCAGTAGCATTAACTCGGGATGAGGGAGGGAGAGGAGGGTTGCCCCTGGTTACCACCCTGCTCTCCCCTGTCCTCTCTCCCCACCACTGAGGGTGTTTAATTTTGGGGAGTATAAAGAAGATGCTCTATAAATCTGTCTAGGACACCGATACAGATGCCTGCCCCCAAACTTTATTTTATATTCCCATTTCTGGCTTTGTCAAGGGAAACTGAGTCAAGAGCCTCACCCTAAGGGAGGCACAGATGACCTTGGGGTTGAGAATCCCCAACATTACCCCTCAATCCCACCTCCTCCACAGCCACACTCCTCCTTTTTCCTGCTTTCTTCTTCTGCGGCTCCTCCCACCCTTGCTCACCTCACACTGTTGTTGCTCCAAGATGGCTAGAAGGAGCCATCTTTGCCAGCACACTGTATGGAGACCACAGGGAAAGGAGGTTTAGCACTGGGGTGGGAGCTCCCAGGACACCCCATAAAGCTTCCCAGGCAAACCCAAGTTTCTGGCGTGTCTGGGCATGGTCTTGGCACTGTTGAGAAGAGGAAAAAGCCAGGGACAGTTCACCCACTGCCTGCTTTCCATGCTTGTGGCCTGCACTGGACTCTCCTCTGGACACCAAGGGGCTCTTGGCATTGGGAGGAAGAGTGTTCAGAGGAAGTGCGGGGACCGTGAGTGCCACAAGACAGAGCTGGGGCTGGAGGTCAGGAAGGGGAGAGACCCCTTGCGCCTCCTTCTGAGAAACCGTAGGTGAGAGAGAAGCAAACCACCAGGAGAGAGGGAGGACTCACAGGGAGTTGGGGCTTAGTAAATCCTCTACTGTGAGAGAACTGGGCCCAGAGAGGGAAAGGAGTTGCCTTAGGTCACACGGAGTCAGAGTTGGGAGAAGGCCAGAAGCCACCAGCTGACTTCAATTGAATGGAAAGGGTTTTACATACGTATATAAATTAGCACGCCCATGTGTGCAAGCTGTGCCCCCATGTACAAGAGTCTACATGCATCTGTTCACACAGTTGAGTTGGTGTTCGAATGTGGAGGTTTGTCTGCCTACGTGTTTGTGGGTATGAGGATGTCTGTGCACATGGGGGTGGGTCATGAGTATAGGTGTGTGTGTGCAGGAGGGCAGGGCACATGCCACTGCCTGCAGACTGAGGAGCAGAAGCCTTCCTGGCCTTGCCTGCAGGTGTTGCTGTGTCCAGAGCATCTCCTGGGACCCCCCTCCCCAGGAGCCAGCCGAGCCTGCTGGGCTTGGGCAGCCCCACCCTCCGACATGCCCCACCCCAGCTGGTCAGCAGCTTCCTTCCTGAGGACCCACCTGGAGGTGGTGCTACTCTTCCACGCACCTGAAATGATGGTAGAAACAATTAACTGGAAGAGACAGCTAATCCCCAAAAGAAAACATTCTAGGTATGATATTACAACCTCACAAATGGGACTTTGCCATGAGGAAATACAGTTTATTAGAAGACACCTTTTGTTTTCATTTAATTATATAATCTTTAGTGGCATGGAGTGGGAGAGGAACTGAGATATTGAAAGCAACCCTCTACATTCGTTGTGTGCCCCCTGACCAGCCCGGCACATGGGTGCAAATCAGAGGGGAACTGTGGACGTCCTGAGAACACGCCAGACTCATACCTATCCGCGAGCCCCCACAAAACACTGTCATAGGGGAGGCAGCTTCAGGAACCCACTGGGAAGTCTCCCAGAAGGGGAGGCCACCGGCCAAGTACTGCTACCTTGGGGGACAGCGGGGGCCCGAGCCTATCTCAGTGATCCATCTCACCCACCAAATCAGACCGTGGTATGCTCCTACTGCCCCCCCTGACACACACATACGCATAGACTCACACACACCACACACACACACACACACTCTACACAGTCACCACACACACCACACATAGTCACCTCACTCACACACACACCAGTTTCCTTATTCACACTCACACCACACCCACAACACACTGTCACCTCACTCACACACACACAGAAACTTACACTGTGGAGTGGCCAGTCAAGGCCAGACAGTCACCCAACAGTCAGACCCCAACCTATAAATGGAAAAGGAAATAAGGCTCTTCCAGTTGACCATCAACAGACTGCTTGTCTTTGGGAAGTTGCTGACCGCCCCAGACCTCAGTTTCCCCATCTCTCAGGGAAATGCACTCGATGGCTTCTAACCCTTCCCGGCTCTAAGTCGCAGTACTTGCCCCCTCCTCCTGGGCTTTCCCAAGGGGTAGGAAGCTGGCCCTGGCATTAGGCAGTCACAGAGTTCAGTCCCACCCGCTGCTTGTGACTCAGGACAAGTGACCACGTCCCTCCATGCCACTATTTTCCCACCTGTAACTGATAGGTCATCAGATGCCAGCCATATGCTCTGCCCCTGGTACACATGGATTCATGGTTTCCACATACCCATTAGTCCCCACGGGAGACTGTAAAAGGCCCATGAACCTTCCCCAGAATGAATCCAACAAATGCCAGCAGAAAGCAGACAAGTTAACAGGGGACTCCCCCCCCCCGTCTTTGGGGACCCCCATACCCTTTTTAACCTACTGCTCAGCTGTGGCCTCATCCATTCTCAACCCATGATCACTGATCTATATACCCCATGGCCAACTCCAACCACTTCCTCCATTATCCATCCCCCTGCCCAGGTCTAGAGGGCACAAGGGCAGCCACAGAAACCTACGTGCCCATGTCTCCAGCCCAAAGTGCCCCACCTGGGCAGCCCCAGGCAGTAGGCAGCGATGGCAGCAGCAAATCTCCCCACTTAGGTACTAATGTAGGAAGTCCTATCAAGACACAGTGAAACGCAGTGTAATTTCTGCAGAAAACAATGCAGGTGATGTATGCCTGAGACTGGCACACAATAAAACTGTAGTGGAGCGCAGAAAAAATGCACCCAGTCAATACAATAAAATCAGCACAAATACGCCGTGTAAAGCAAATAAATCTCCCAATCCAAATATTTCACACCGCACGCACCACAAGGTGAAAAGTGTGTGTGTGTCTGTGCTGGTCAAGTTTTTCCCAGAAAGCTCCAGGGGAAATAAACACAACGACCAGTGGGCCCCGCCTACTCTCCCTCCCGCCCCCCCCAAATAAATAAATAAATAAATATAAAGGAATTGGGGGCTGGTTTGCATTTCTGGCCTCAGACATCCTCCACTGGTGAGGCAACCAGGGGCTGGAGGCCCCCAAATTACCATTCATCTGGCCTTGTTGTGGAAATTTTCA
The DNA here is from genome assembly GCA_004026665.1 of Murina feae. Classification (NCBI taxonomy): domain Eukaryota; kingdom Metazoa; phylum Chordata; class Mammalia; order Chiroptera; family Vespertilionidae; genus Murina; species Murina feae. The sequence continues at coordinate 53,865 of PVJC01005005.1, forward strand.
AGGGATTTGCAGTAATTATATGACAAAATGCTTGCAAATCTCACTCATTGCTGAACAGAAACAGGCGGGTCAGGGATTGAACACTTTCAGCTGGGTAATTTGTAAATGTCAATCAGGCAACAGGGCAGAGAGAGAAAGAGAAAGAGAGAAACCAGGAAAATACAGTAGCAACCTGAGTGTGAGAGGGCTCTTCATCCTTTCAGAACCCAGAGGCAAGGCAGGAGGGGGCAGAAATGGATGCAGGAGGGGAGGAAGAGAAGAGGAAGGGGAGAAGAAGGAAAGGGACAGAGCCCAGAAACACACAGAAAAGAGGATGGGAAGAGAGGGGAGGGGAGTTGTGGATGGAGAATGAAGAGAGTGAATCAGGAAAAACAGTTTAAATAAAACCAGGGGAGATCAAATTAACTGATACATACATTCCAAGAGGTGGGTCGAGGGAGCAGCCATAAATACCAGCTCCCTATCTCCCCTGCTCAAGACAGCAAGGAAAGCAGAATAAAATTAAAAGATATAACAATAAAAATTACAAATGCACCTTCAAGGCCCTGTACCCACGTCTGTAATAGAAGCACTGAGTAGGGTTGGGGCACAGCCCTCGCTCTAGCCAGAGGAGCTTCTCCTAGCAGGCAGGAGCCAAGGGACCCTTTCCTTTTCTACGAGGCTGGTCATTCTGTCTCCTGTTTCATCCAATAGACTTGCAGAGTGCCCACTGTGTGCACACTCAGTGGATTCAAAGGGTGACAGTTACCATGACAACTGATTTGGCACTTGTCATTGGTAAGGTTTTTCCTGGTCATTACCACCCCTTGAGGGAGCTGGGGTTTGTTCCACCCATTTTACAGATGAGGAGACTGAGCTTGGAGAGGCTGTGATTTGGCTCAAGATGACTTGATAGCTAACAGGTAGAGCAAGGCCCCCTGACTCCACACCCTTTCCACTCGTGCCCTCAAGGAGCTTATTTCTGCTAGTTCCACCTGAGAAACTGAGCACACTTTCTGAGCACATACACGTCACACCGTGGCCATGTCACATGAGGGGTGAATCTGACAGGTCGAGAACAGAACAAGACAGCATCCCCTGAAGCCGGTGGCCAACATTTCAGATTCTGAAGATCTTTGTTAGCAAAAGTCACGGACACCCCAACAACAATACACACCCAGGAGCACACAGGTGGGTCTGCTTCTAAACACTGTAAATTAAGAAAGTGCCAAATGACCCAAAGCTATAAGGAATCCAGGCACACTTGGGTGTTTGTTTGTTTGTTTATTTCAATTATCACCCAAGGATATGTTTTTACTAATCTTAGAGAGAAAGAAAGGGAAAGAGAGAGAGGGAGAGAGACATCGATGTGAGAAAGAAACATCAATCTTTTGCCTCCTATACACTCGCCAATCAGAGATCAAACATGAAACCTTTTGGTATAAGCGATGACGCTCCAACCAACTGAGCCACAAGCCAGGGCCAGACACACTTTTAAAGGAATTTTAATTTCACTCGTCATCACATTCTTGGGGAGGGGATTAAAGTACAGATATAAACAAGACAGAGTCTCTGTTGGTGGCAGTGATAGGCATCGTGGGGATCAGAAGACTGTGGTGCAAGAATTCCAGGGCTCCCTCCCCACCAACAGTCCAGCAGCCTCTGACTGAGACAGGCCCTTTGAGGGTATGGCTTGGCAAGATCAGCCCAGGAAGACGCCAAGAGGGTTGAAAGAAGGTGTTTCTCTTACAGCTTCAAACTGGAGTCTCCCCTGGCTCTCACACCATTCACTCAGCAGAGGAGCTGCAAAGACACTGGGGCACCTGCTGTGGGCAGAGCACTGCCCTCACCCACCGTCATGGAGCTTATTGTACGTTCATAATCTTCTCCGTCTTGAAATGATGCTGTGAGCAGCACAATTATATACATTGTCCTTTATGAGTTAAAGTGCGAACTGTGGAATGTAAATCAGATGACACGTTTGTAACCCTGTCGGTCATTTCTTCATTTTTATATGTGTTGGGGCCTCAGAAATGGTAGAGGCCCACAGGCCCCTAGGAGACTCCGAGCAGGGCAGGGTATGCCCTAGTAGGGCATGCGATTAAAGCCATCCATCTCCCAAACAGTAGCAGCTGCCCTCTTGAATGCCAGAGGTTCTGAGGATGACACTGTGGAGAGCACTGGCCCCATCATCCTCTCCACCCGCAGCTGACCCATGTCTTCTGCTTTCCCACCTCCTCTCGCAAGCAAGATCACAGCTCAAGAATGAAGAGCCACTGCTCTGAGTGGTGTATCTTCCAGACTATTTGCTCTTCCCACCCACCCACCTACCGCCACCACCACCCCCACCACCTCCAGAAAATAAAATTCCTGGAGAGAGAAAACATCAGGAAATTTCTCAAATAATCCACTTAACTTTGCAGTTACTGCAAAGTGCAAAAGTCTTGGGTCTCTCTATACTTCAGCTCTGCCACTTACTGAACAACCCTGAGCAAATGGTTTAATCTCATGGTGCCTCAGTTGCTACATCTGTAAAATGGAGTTAAACACTAGTAGCTACTCTAGTAGGGCTGTTGTGAAGACTAAAGGACTCAAAGCATGTACCCTGTAAATGTTAACTATTATGATTATACTCTCCCTCTGAGGCTCTTAACAAGACATAAAATTGGGGGGCAGGAGGGAAATTGGGGACAAAGCTAAAGAATACAAAGCTGTGGCTGGGATTCAGTAGAGAGCAGTAGAAAGAGGCCTAGACTCTGGGGAATAAGAAGATATGGGTCTGCCTGTCCCTACTTCTGTGATGGCCTCTCTGTGAGCCTCAGTTTCCCTATATGTACAATTGAGGAGATTGGACATCTGGGCTGGATGTGTCTCTGGTTCTAGGAATTCGAGTTGGAAAGCACGAGAGGGCCCAGTACAAGCGCAGGTCAGATGCTGTCCATGACCGAAAGTGGGGTGACTCTGGAGGGGGCCTCCTGGGAATTTGCAGGGGTCTCTCAGAAACCCCAGGCCTCAACTGAGAGAACTAAGCCACGATCACCTCTCAGACCCATCTCCACCACCATCATGTCTGTAAAGGCCCAGTGCCTGAGAGGGCAGGGTTGGGGCATGGGACCCTACCTGCTGGCCTGCCATCTTGGAATCTGCTACCTACTCTTGTCATTAGTTCCACCTTCAGCTGAATTTAATGAATCTGAGAAAAATTATGAAGTCCCATAAAGCCACAAGTATCATAAAAAGTATAATAAAATTGAGAAAAGCTATTAAGTTATAAATACAACCAATGCACGCAACATCACTCAGTCAGGGAGGAAGTCGCTATAAAATAAAGTCACTCCACAAGTGACTAAATCTCTTAATTCACAAGGCACATGCTCTGCTTTATGGTGCCCAACCCTGTTGTCCCCGCCAGGAGTCTGAATGACAGGAACTTTCCGTGGCAGAGAGCTGTGGGTGGGGAGACAAGAGGCCAGACCAAGATGAGAGAAAGAGAGAGGCAGACAGACAGACACAGCCAGGAAGACCTAGGTGCAGGCTTGGGAAGCAGGAAGCACTGTGGAGTCTGAACTGTGCCGTGGGCTGCCTCTAGATCCCACATCACTCACTAGATACCTTGCCGGGCAGTCAAGGCAAAAGCAAAGGAAAGGAAAAAGGAAAGAAACAGCACAGGAGGGAAGTTTGTAGCGGGTGTTCGGCAGCACTACTGATGCGCCTGGCTTGTCCCTCCTCGGAGACCAGCGCCCCTTCTCCCACCCTCCCCCACCCCGCATCTTTCCTTGGTTTTCCCAAGCCCAGAGCCACCTCTGCGCTATGAATATTCATAGCTATAATTAAAGAGCCCATTATGGTTATTGTGCATCCAATAAAAACAAACACGCTAATAAGAAGCTTTAATTTGGGGCGGGTGGCGGGGGTGGAGGCGACCTCAGTGTGTGGCCCGAAAGAGGGAGGGGAAAGAGATTGGGGGAGGAGGCTAGGGAGGAAAAGGAGGGATCCCCAAGAAGAAGGGGGAAGAGGGGAAGGAGGTGGGTGGCAAAAGAGACCAAGGAATGAGGGGGAAAGCCAAGCTCCCATGTGGCGGAGTGCATGGATGAGGGGATTGAAGAGGAGGAGTAAGCGGGTACCTAGAGGGTGTCTCAAGGCCTTGGGCAGTGGGCTGCTTCCACACTGGCAGAGAGAATGGGACACACATTTGGGGTGAGAGCCTGGGCTCCTGAAATGCCAGTGAGTGGAGGTAGCCAGGCCACGGCCCAGGCTGGGATTCGTTGGGTGGTTGAAGCAGACATCCCTAGGACCCTGGGACACAGCTCCTGGTGTTAAAGGCAGGCTGTGGAGGGAGGAAGTGAAGAGCAGGTGACAAGGCAGGATGTAGAAACAGAAGGGACTTAAAGTCAACTGAGTGACCTACTAGTGCCCAAAACTACTTCAGTGGAAAAGGTAATGGAGTAGAGGGTAGGGAGCCAGCAGAATCAGCCCACCATCCAGTAATGCTCCAGGCACCCCTGGAGGTCAGCGTTATCACCCCACTTCACCAGTGGAGAAAGCTAAGGCAGTGGTAAGTTAAGGAAATGTCCACAATCTTACTCCAGCAAGTGCAAGCTGGTTAGACGGGGTATGTGAGACTCCACGGGCACTGGGCCTGCAGGCCTCCTTGTTTATCTGGGGAGCTGTGAAAGGGTGCGAGGCAGAGGAGCTTCTCACTGAGTGGGGTCTGAGGACCTTCTTTAGGAAGAGGGGAAGGAAGGTGGGAAGCGCCAGTACTGACTTCCTGTTAGCCTGGCGCCCACTCTCACCTGAGTCTGGCACACACAGTAAACGCTGCACTAATGCTTGTTCAAAGAATAAAGGAAGGAAGGAGTGGATGTGGGAAGGTGCGAGAGTGAAGGGAAGTTCTAGAAGAGAGATGGGGGAGGAGGCCTCTAGCAGTGGGTTCTCCTGTTTTTAGGATGGTCAGATTAAAATAGGGATTTCTTAGGTTCTTGCATACAGAATTTTATGTCCATAATTCACAGCATTGTTATGTTAGCCCAAAAGTGGAAACAATGCAAATGTCCATTAAGTGGTGAATGGATAAATGAAATGTGGCATATGCATACAATGGAATAAAAAGGGCTGGACTACTACTGATACATGCTAACATATGGATGAACTGTGAAAACCTTAAGTGGAAGAAGCCAGCCACAAAGGACCACATATTGTATGATTTCATTTATATAAAATGTCCAGAGTAGTCAAATCTATTAGAGATAGTCAGTAGCTTAGTGATTGCCTACGGTTGAGGGAAAGAATTTGGAGGTGACAGCTAAGGGGTACAGGGGTTTTTTTTGGGGGGGGGATAAAAATGTACTAAAATTAATTGTAGTAATGGTTGTACAATTCTGCAAATATATTAAAAGCCATCAAATTGTATGCTCTAAATGGGTGAACTGTATGGTATGTGAATTATATCTTAATAAAGTTGTTAACAAAACAAACAAAAAAAAACATGCTAATAGTACTTTTAAGCCAGACTTGAAAGTTATCACCCAGAATGGTCATATCTATAGAGACAGAAAGTAGATTCGTGGTTGCCTGGGGCTGGAGGTGTGGGGGGGTGAACTAACTGTAAATACCAGGGGTCCTAGTGTGGTGACAGAAATGTCTATAATTGGGTCATGGTGATGGCTGCACAACTCGATACATTTACAAAAAAATAGTATGCTTTAAACGGGTGAATTTTATGGAATGTGAATTACACCTGAATAAAGTTGTTTTTTAAAAACAAAGATTGCTGGCTCCTGCCCCCAGAGTTTCTGATTCGGTAGGTGTAGGATGATGAGAAAATCTGAGTTTCTATTAAGGGCCCAGGTGATGCCAGCCAGGGAACCTCACAGGGAGAACCGCTGTTCTAGGGAGGTGAAAGGCCAAGGACAAAAAGGGGGTGGGGACTGTTTTTATAAAAGGAAAGAAAAACTTTGGGCTCCAGCTTTGCACACCGCCCACCCACTCCTCCAGTGTAACCGGCGGATAACCAGAGGCGCTCTCTGGGGCTGGGCGGCAGGGGGCTGGCTGTTCTCTGAGCCGAGCCGGCAGAGACATTCCTCCGCAGCAGTCAGCATCAGAGTTAATTTCAAGACAACCTCTCCACCCTCAACTGAAATTGGCAGGGTAAATAGGGACCGATGTTGATTTGCCACTTACCTGTGTCTTGTTCCTCTTAAATACTGAGGAGAAACCTGAGCCATTAGGGTCAGTAGAAAATTACAAACACCCAGCGTCGCGGTGGGTGGGAGAAATGATATTAGAGATTGGAGTGGGGGGGACAGCAAAAATAAATAAATAAATGGAGGGAGAAAGGAGGGAGGGTGAGAAGGGGAGGAAAGGCTGCCTTGCACCATCAGAGCATGAAATAAAATTAAAGATCTGTTTGGTGGGTGGGGAATCTTTGTCCCAGAAAATCTGGGTGGCGTTTGGGGGAGGGGAGAGTTCTGGAGCTGTTTGCAAAGCCAGACCAGGGAGCCTGTAAATTCTAATCTCTGTTTTCTGGCCTGATTTGCATAGCTTGGACTGATTCTCTTTCTCTGAGTCACCAAGAAACAGGTCTGTGGCCCTCATCTTAGGGTATCTCCCCCACTCCCACTTCTGGGGTCTTGGAGCTTCCCTCTTCCAAGGGTCTTCACACCCAGAAGCGGGCCCCCTTCCCACCTGCCCCAGTCCCTGCCCGCATTAATAGGAGGCAAAAGGAACACCACATTTATTACCTGCCCTCCTGCTCCACACTAAATCTTGCGGCAATGCTTCTAAAAGTCAATAAAATGAGAAGGAAGATGTGATAAAATTAAGGTGGAAAGTGCGATGGGGAGAGGAAATAGGAATCTTCTTTTTAATTTAGGTTTAATTTTAATTTTTTGTCACCTCTCCAAACAGCCTGCGTACTGCCACAGCATGGGGGCTGGGGGAGGGTTGGGCTGGCTCTTTTAAGGACTGGAGAAGCTGCACACTGGCCCAGACCTTGGGGGGCCACATCTTGGGAGCATCACAGCTGGGGGTGGAGGAAGCTGCCTGTTAAAATCCCACTCACCCAGAAAACAGGCATTCTTTCTTTGTGCTCCCAGAGCACATTGTGTAGCTGACTTTTTACTCCATGAGAGCAGGACTGTGTCTCTCATGTTTTTAAAATATATATATA